>JAAXYW010000206.1:0-50879 GCA_036851895.1 Orthonychiurus folsomi
ACTCTTTTGCTCTCTCCTACCTTGTTAGCTCGTTAAGTTCAAAGTGGATGAGATTCAAAGGAGTGATGACTGTTTTGAAGATATTTGGAATTTAAAAAAAAGTGTTTGCTTTAATGAAGTATGTAAAATATGTTTCTGATGCATGGACAAGTTTTTCACACCTGCAAACTTAATGAAGACTTAACTTAAATAACAAACGCAGTTAGTGGCGTTAAATCTAGAGATAAGAGCGTAGCGAAATTTGCTATTTCTATTACGAAATGATCCATGCATTGACCCGGGGGAAATTTACAAAGGAAATATAATCAATTTAAAACACCTTCGCATTGTACCAACTGACCTTCCAAGAAATCCCCTTATAAGAAAAGGATACGGGGTCCCCCATTAAATTATTGACCAATTCAATTGTCAAGCTCTCAAACGACTACTTTTGTTTCCTAATTCCGGGCATTACTCCCACTTGTGCACGTTGAGTAGTGGGATTTGTATTAAGGGAAAAATGCTAGGGGGGATGATGCTTTTGCGGCAGCGGCAGCGGCACAGGACGCGGCGGACGCGACGGCTCCTTGTACTTTGTGGATTGGGAAACCCGTTTATTCGGCCGAACCACGCAATGGCAAGGGACACGGGGGATGGCACGACATGACGGGCTACAAAAAGGGAAGGCGAGAAAATACATTACAAATACACACACACAACCCTTACTGCACAGCCCAAACAGATTCTTAACCCAGGAGGCATGGAGGATGGGAGGGGAATTCTACAAGCAACCCAGGATTGATCTTAACAGTAGGAACCAAATGGCAACGGCGCACAAAAGGAAAATGGCTGCATCATAGAAGGAAGGGGAAGGAGTTTTTGGGTTGTGTGCAACTGGAAAATTATTTTTTAAAAAAATAGGAAATCTTTCTCACAAAAGTGAAAGTGGTGTGGAGTGAAGTGTGACCTAGCGGGTCAGCATGGATCAGGGGATGGGTTTGGGGCAAGGTTTGTGGATTTTATATTTTGAATTTAGTCGGGTGGAATGTGATGTGGGTTTTGATTATTAGTGTGCATGTATGTATGGGTGGGGAAGGCAGGCAGAGATTGATTGGGGTTAATATTAAGGTGGTTTAGGAATTTGAGTTGTAGCCGGTTAGGAATAATTGGGAGTGTTATTTTTTGAATTGGTAGAGATGTAGGGAATTTACTAGATTGGGGTTAGGTTAACGCAAATAACTTGAATGCAAACTTGTAACCGACATGAATTTTAAATTACTCCACTACTGGTGTAAAGATAGTGACAATTTCTAAGATGGAAGTGCGACTGAGTTAGACAAAAGATAGCCAATGTGTTAAATTTTTATGTACTAATGTTTACGTTTCCTATTAAAAAAAATGAAGAATTTAGATTGATTTGAGCGTGCATGTCCTTTTATCTTTGGAATTCCATTCAAGTAGGTGATGAATGAATGAATGATAAATCGGGTGGATTGCGGAATGGAAGCTCGGCAATGTAGAATTTAAATCGTTGACAGAATTTTTGTATTCATTCACTGGATGTAGGTTTAGATTTAAATTTAATCTTTAATATCTGGCGGACTGGTCTTCTTGAGGCCTTTGTATCATGCCTTTGAAAATTTTCCTGCAAAATCAAAAATCTTATTACATTCACTGCTTCTCCACAAATTTTCATGACCTTTTTATTCCACGTATCGATAAATTGACCAAACCCTATTGTTTCATGTATACGAGCAGTGCCTGGTGTCCGTTTAGAATTAGAATGTGCACATGAATTTAAGGCCAACTAAGTCCTTTGTCCGTGTCCATGTGCTTGCAATTATTTGAAATTGCGATGCAAATTATGAGTACACAAAAGTCTATGTAAATCTTGCAGGATTTATGATTTATTAATAAAGGTGCAAGCTAGCGGCTCAGTTACTAGATGGATACATGCATCGATTTGTAATTCTATCTAATACTTCGATTTTTTAAATTAGGTTGGTTAAGAAATTTGATAGATTGGCTGGTAATTGGGTCGTTGAATATGGATAAACTTCTGAGCTTCTTGTACTATAATTTCAGTAGGTTTGCACTGTTTTATTTATCTTCGAGGGTGAGACATGTAAGAAATACACCTTGGCGCGTTGCAACCAAATTGCTTTTATAATCTGCTGACACTACAGACATCCGCAATTCACGCACATGTCCGCTTAAACAAAGCATTGCTTGATCCAGAATTTGGACGCGTTTTCTTTATTTGTGCTCCAGACACAACCGAATTGTTTTGTCTTGTTTTGCCAAGTAAGAAGCTGTGTTGATAATGATGTTATTTTTTTCTTTCAGAGCAAACGGGATACTCTCATGGTCCATATCAAATGGTTCTATCGCCCCTGTGAAGTCCCTGAAACTGTCTATCAACTCCTCATCCAAGATAGAAAGTCAGACGGTAAGGAAACAACAAGCGTAGAGAAGATATGTAATTGCTTGACAGTTGAAAAATGTTCTGTTTTATCCTCCCTTTTGTTGTTCTCTGGATTTCGTTATTTTCGTTTTCCTGCCACTTCAATGATTTGGACGAAATTGACTGAACTTGCTTTCCTTGCAGGTTGTAAGTCGGAAGTCGTTTCTGTCTTTCCGGAAGTGAGCGGTCGTGAACTTTTTATTTCGGATGCGACCGACACGTATCCAGTCTCTGTACTCAGGTTTGTCCTTTTACCCATTTCCTTTTATTTCTTGAGGTGTCAATGGAAGGAAGAATGGGGACGGTTGGTAGAAGAATTTATTTGAGTGAGTTGAGCTTATTATGATACGAATTAGGAGCAGATAAAACGGAGGCAACAATACGCTCAGTTGGTGGTGGATAGGTAGGTAGGCAGTGGTGTATTCACAGAATTAACCATCACGAGTATTGTTGATAAGTATTTGCTTTGATTGTGATTGAGGAACCAAGAAGTCCCGTTGCGTACAATTCTACGTACGGTAAATGTCTAATGTGCATTGCGAATGAAGTGTGATGCGAGGGATTCAATTGAAACCTAGGCCGAGGCGGGATTACCTTTGTGAAATTGTGTTGTCCTCGAATAACAAAGACGCTTTTCAGCTGTAAAAGTGTCAATTGTTTTTGAGAGGTGAAGGGAAACGAATGTTAGGACTCAAGAATGTTCAGAGTTTATTGGGGTTAGATTATTCATTCAAAATCAAATAAGGAGTTGACCAGAGTTGAGTTAGGAATAACCTCAACAGTGAGGGTGGGAAATTATAATTTTACTTGATAATCTGTATTATTATTGGACCAATCCAAAGGGATGCATTATTCGTAAATTTGGGTTTTAGAAATCGTTTTGGACATCTGATATCTGCTTGAGCTGAACTTAACATTTTTTGTTTTTATTTCACAGAGGAATTTGTCGTGTTGAGCATTTTGCCGAATTGTCCTCCTTGACCGAAACTTTCAAGCTTTGCCCAGACAGTTTCTTCTACGTCTTGGGCTATAATCCTGAAACCCGCAGGCTGGCTTCCACGCAGGGTGAAATACGGGTCGGTCTGGCTCACCAGGTTAGTGCTTGTTCAACAACGCAATTACACAATTTAAGCAATCGTCATTAAAATTTATTTCTTTGTTTACAGGCACCTCTTCCTAAACTCCAAATAGGTTTTCCAGTTCGTTGTGAAGAGTGGGAGGAACTATGTTGGAAACCAGGAGGTACCGTGGATGCGGACTTGGTCATGTATTTAAGGGCAGCCCGTTCTATGGCCGCTTTTGCCGGAATGGTAAAATCACAAAATTTACTTTTTTAAATATAATGAGGAATTTTGGAATTCAGAATGATTTTTTAATAGTGTGATGGTGGATCTCCCGACGATGGATGTTTAGCAGCTTCTCGTGATGATACAACTATTAATGCGCTCTCTGTTGTAAGTACTTATTTTAAACTAAAAGGAAAATATTGTATTTATTTGCTCCTTAATAATTCAATTGTGATCCTTTTTTCTCAGCTCCATGATTCTGGTTATGATCCTGGAAGAGCTCTCCAAGCCCTTGTAAAGTGTCCTGTTCCAAAAGGAATTGACAAAAAGTGGTCTGAGGACGAAACGGTGAGAAAGGATTCTAATTTTTTTGAGAAATTTGCTTTAACTTGGCCTACCTGGCTAGAAGTCAGGTACATGTAATGTGGTATGTCTGATATTTATCTATATATGTTATTTTCTAGAAACGATTCGTGAAGGGTCTCAGACAATACGGAAAAAACTTTTTTCGGATTCGGAAGGAATTACTGCCTCATAAAGAAACCGGAGAATTGGTCGAATTTTATTACTTGTGGAAGAAGACGCCTGGTGCAGGTAATTCGATAGGTTTTATTAAATTCATCCACTAAATAGTAATACAAGTTTGTACTGAATTAGCACTTTAATTATATTTGTTCAGTTTTAAGGATTGTTTAACGATTAACGATTGTTGATTATCATTAGAATTTCTTCGGATTGTTAGCCCAAACAATGTTTCAAAATTTGTTTGTGTGATTATAAATTTTCGTATTAGAAAAGCATATATGTATAAGCAAAGTTTCTTATTGCATCGTTAATTCCTATAGTGCCAAGTCGAACTCATCGCCGACACAGAAGACAAAGTGTTCTGAGGAGAATTCGTGCTCCAAGAAACTCACGCAGCAATAAAGAAGAGCCAGGTATACACGTATACTTAATTGACATTGATTTAACACCCTCATCAATTAAACATTAGCACGAATTGCTAATACCCATTACTCAGCTGAACGTTATACTAGTTGAATTATCAAAATTTTTGCTTTGCCTCGCCAAATTTGAAAACAGGAAATGATCAGCGTAAACTGAAATTTCAAAATAATTAAAAGTATAACAACCCATTTGTAACTCATAGGCTCATTGAGAAACTAAAATATGAACGGTTCGAAACCGACTCGGCTAATATTTGCAATGGGCAATAAAACGCACGAATCCAATTGTCATATGGCTTGTTATGTTGTTCTTTGTTTGTGTGGGTACACATATTAGGGCCTGCCTGCACCGAATGTTTTTATGTGAGTCATTTTTATATATTGCATTTTATGTACACAGGTGATTTGAGTTCGGCAAGTGAAGAGGATAACTCAGAAGACGACTCTGACTCTAGGGATTTAAGTGGATACCAATGCCGTCATTGTTTTACAACGAGTAAGTTGGCAATCACATTTTCAAGGAATAGAAACTTTTTTATTGCTACTAAAACTATATACCCCACTTACGTTTCATGTTTTAAGTAACAAAATTAAAGATAAGCTCTCAGGCACATAAATACGTCTTATTCTATATTATAAGTTGAATTTTTCAAAGAACCAAACTGACGGAATTCTAACTTTTGTAAACTTATCCAGAGCTGCACGACACCCGTGGGAGCCGGAATGGTCCGGATTCAAATATTTATTACCTTATTTTATTGCTTTTAGGTTCGAAGGATTGGCATCATGCAGGGAAGGAGAAAGTCCTCCTTTGCACTGATTGTCGCATGCACTTCAAGAAGTACGGAGACCTTCCACCACTTGATGGACCCAAGGATCCTCCTTATCTGTTTAGACCACTGACCTCCAATGATGACGAAGGCCGTGTGCGCACAAGAACAAGAGCCAAAGAATTGGTAAAGTCTCCAACAAATGTAAATAAAATTTATTTATGCTCATGCTTGTACTTAGTCTCACCCCGTCTATGTATCCCACAAAGTGTAAATTCAGGTTACATTGCAATGTGTGAAATAAAGCCAATTTAACACTAAGCAATAGCATACAAAACATAAAACAAATTGTAGTTATAAAATTTGAAGTCATGCTAAGAGCTCGAGCTCTTATTAATTAGGTTCATATTCTGATTTTGCAGAACGCTAGGAATAGACCAAAACGAGGAAGCGGAACGAGCACCCCAGATCCAGAAATGAAGGTGTCCGGAAGAAAATCCCCCGGAGCTGCGAGTAATACCTCCTCTTCGAGTGACAAAAGCAAGAATAAGGTAAATAAAACTCAGAACTATATAACAAAACGATGAACGGAACTATCGTAAACGAAATTGGTTTTCTGGTAATATTTGCAGTAGTTTTTGTTTTACTGAATCGTTATCATCCATAACTTGGTACAGTTTACATGTAGGCTCGGGACGGCATAGCTATAATCTTGTATAGTACTCCGGGGCTGTAAGCAATAGGTCACATGACTAATCTTAGCAGAAAAGGGTTGAGCCTCCTGAAAGATATTTTATGGCTCCATTCCCCACTAATTTGCTTTGTCACATCACGTCACACATTCCTTTGCAGTTCTACTAGAATGCTCTGTTTATCACGGAGTGCAAGTGCATGCACCTTAAGAGTTCGTGCGTCTTGTTGACTTGATGACAGAAGAAACCGAAGAGAAATATTTGGCTTAAGACTTGACGTGTTCTACGATCCGATAAATCCTAAAGCGCTGCTGCTTTGCCGCACTGCATGCTGCATGTTTCCCATTCCAGTACACGTTTGTATTTACGGCCCTGCACTATATTTTGTTGGATTTAATTATAGGGTGCATCATCATCTGTAGTGTTTAACGAACTGAACTTATATTCCTTTACTTTGGCCCATTGGATCAAAAAAATATTTCTAACGAATGTGCTAACCCTCGCAGAACGTAGAATTCTTTTATGTCGGAACACCCTACTGATACTACGGCTGAAAAGAGATGAAGTTTGTTTCTGTTTCTGCTTTACCAAGATGAAAAATGAGAGCACTTACACTTCAAGAACGAGACGACAAATTTAGAAATAGGCTTTGAAGGATAAGCGAGCTAACTAAGTAATGCATTCCGCCGCCTTCCGTATTATGCTACTTTTCGAGAGAGAAGCCCAACTTGAACATCTCATTCACCGTTAACATCAACTCATCCTCATAAAAACTAAAAGGACACATGCTCGAAAGCTCCACGAGCCTAGTTTTCCAAACCTCAGCCAGGGTATTATGTTGGGAGGATATTCCCAAGCCATTGAGTCTCCCAGGATAACAGACCCCCTTTGATACAAATATTTTTGTAGCTTTTTGTCCAAACTTTTATTGAATGGCTCCATCAGTTTTTTGAAAATTTTCTCTTACTTGTATTTTTTTTGCGATGGGAATGGGTTGTAGGCAACTTGGGAAATATTTTTTGCACAATTGAGATAAACTTTGCGAACAATCCTTTCACATTTACTTCGCGTTAGCGTTAATGAATGTTCACACAAACGGTGATTGCATTGCCACTGAATTTTTTTTCACAGAGTTTGAAGCATATCCTCCTCATTTGTAGCCCCCGGATTTCATTTATGCAATGGTTTCCAAAACATGCATGGATTTGAATGCATAGTGAGAGAGTCAATCAGTCTTATTTGGATTTGGTAGAAGAGCTACGTAATACGTACAAGCCATTCGTAGAAGGCAGGCCACTGCGATGTAAAGCCATGTCTTTTGTCTTCTCCGAAAAATCGGAGGCAGAAGGGAGAGTCGAGTCAAGCGGTGCGGGTATTAGCATTATCGGTAGGGAATCTGCTTGCCAGTCAGCCCCAACTCCATAAGCTTACTTATACTCACTTTCTTCTGCACTTGCTGTACTCTTCCGAACACTGAAAAAGTTTGAGTGGAGAAAATGAAAGCATTCCGTCATGAATTCTCGCCGAGGGATTTTTCTCGGCCGGGTCGATTCGATTCGTCGTACATTTCACCTTACATACGAGACGACTCCTTCGGTTCGCGTCTTTTCTTTTCCTCCTCTTGGCAAAAAGAAGGAAGGATATGGTGGGAGTTGGGGCTGATAGATATTAGTTCGGTTTAGAAAGGGAAGGACATTCGGTCTGGTTCTTCTTTGTTATTACATTTTTGTAGATTGTTATTGCCCTCATAAAATGTGTACTTATACGAATGGAATTAGCCATTACTGAGTAAAACGAAGGTGGTTTACGAGTTAGCGGTGTAATTTGTGTAAACTCAGAACAGTTCAAATTGATTACCTGGTGGAATTAATCCACATTGCATACTCTCGATAAATGATCATTATGGCTAATACTCCAATTTTGATAATTGCAAGTGCCAAGGTAGAAATACTGATTTTCTGCTCGGGAGGTTGTGGAAGTTGGTTATTTAATTTTTAATGCAATTTTTATATATTTTTCAGTCAAATGCACCCAGCCCTGCTCCTCGTGTCAGGAAGCGCAAAGGCGCTGGGGACGAGGATAAGATTTCAACTCCTAAAAAGCGCAAAGAGGACCGTGCTGAGGTAAGCAATGAGTTTTTGAGTTTTTTAACTTTTGATTTTTTATTTACATGTAATATTATTTCCGAATTTCCTTGCAGAGTCCTTCTGGTAGCTCCATTGGAAGTTCCGTAGATGAGGAAGGAGAAGGCGAAACGGAAGTTGAGCCGATGACCAATGACCTCGAGAATGATAATGATGCCGAGGATGCAGCCGCTGATAATGAGAATTCAAGTTCCAGAAATTCCTCGCCTTCTATAGACGATGCCCTTGCTACCTCTGCAGTTCCAATTGTTCCTCTTGGAACTGTATCCGTTGCGGTGGTCTTACCCCAAGTGCAGGTCACTGCGGACTCCATTCCCAACTCTGTCCCCCTTGTAATCCCTGAACCAAGCAGACCAGAAACCCTTGACCTCACGGAGAAGGAAAATGGAACTCATGCTGCCAATGCCGATGATCCTGACTCCGAAAAGAACATTGATGTGAATTGTGAAAGTTTAAGTGAAACAGAGATTCCGGAAAGTAGGACCATAGAATCAGTTTCAGTGAACTTCAACTCCGATGCAGCAAAGAACAATTCTGATTCATGGGACCAAGGTACTCCACACGGAAGTGGAAATGAACTTGTCCCAAGCCCAGAACATGACTCTAAAGCCTTCCTCACAAAGTCCCCTCCCAAGCAACAAGAGGAAGGTTTGGATGAGAAATTTTTTGGAAATATGGGTGGAAAGATTCCACCTCCCCCGCCACTCAGACCAACGGACTTGGCCTTACAGTCCCACCTCCCATCTGTCCCCGGAGTTGCCCCACTGCCACACCTTTTGAATGAAACCGCAGCTCTAATAAAAATAAAGGATGAGAAAACGCTTATGTCCCCTACAGACTCATCCGGAGCACCCAGGGAAGATCTCAAAAAGACCTCCATGTTTGGCAATGCATCATCTCCAGCGGAGGGAGGAATGGTGGATGGCCATAACATTGGGGGCATGGGCGTGTACCATCACCATTTACCTCATTCAATGAATCATAGTTTCCTCAGTATGTCTTCAATTCATGTGCCTGTCCCAAAGAGTTCACCGCGGTCACAACCATCAGCCTCCGCTGACGCCATCATCTCTTCATCAGCCATACCCGAAGGCTCCAATGTAAACGGCGGTGCTAGTAGTAATCCCGCCCCATATTCTAGTCCGATCCCAATGTCAAGGTTCTTCTCTCATATTCCACCAGAACCATTCGGTGTGAACCCTGCCCCTGATATAAAACCAGATATTCTAATACCCAATCCCCTTCAGTCACTTCGAGAAGTTAAAGTCCCAGGTTTTCCAAATTTTGAAGGACCACCGCCACCTGCGAATGGATCAGTTTTAGGAAATACAAGTCCATTCCTTGGACCTCATCCTGATAAAATTAAGAGAGAATCTTCACTGGATAAACCGGATGGCAGAGACCGTGAAAGCAAGGAACATACCCCAACCCCAAAGGATCGAGATCGTGAGCGAGACAGAGATCGGGATTCTCGATCATCAAAGTTCTCACCAAATCTCCCAACAACCCCTTCATCCCGATCCCAATCTCCAAAGTGTTCCCAACCCTCATCTAATGCCTCATTGCCTGCAACTGGTATCCTTGTGCCTCCACTTTCCATGGCTATGGGTTCAACAACTACAACTACTCCAGCTGGTCCTCAAGGTCCAATTCCACATCCAAACATTCATTTACCCCCATCAGCAGGAGGGCCATTTCCAGGTGCATTTCATCCTCATCCACTGGCCCATCAACACCCACACCCGCTGTATCATTATCCATATGGGCCTTACTTCAATCCTTTTGCATACCCACACTATGCTCCACCCCCTCCACAACATGCTGCTGCTATGGCAGGTCAACCTCCCCCTCGCCAATCAATGCAGATTCCAAGGCCAATTTCACCTCAACAAAAGGATGGCAAATCACAACACGAGAGTCCACATGGCGGACATGGCAGTCACCATCACAACAGTAACAATAGTTCTAGCAAAAGTACAAGTTCAAAATCTAGTTCAAATCTTAATTCCCACTCACATGGACATTCACATGGTGGTCACCCCAGTGTTGGCGCAGGGATGGGGCCAGGTTCTCGTCCAAATTCGCATATGCCAGGAATGTCGGATCGTGAGCGAGAAAGAGAGCATGACGGCCATCATGACATTATCCTCGACTCAGATGAGCCGGAAGAAACACCAAGTCCACATGGTGTTCCACGCGGTCCAAGCCCCGAACCCAAAGTTGAAGATTCTGAATGTCACCGGAGTCAAAGTGCAATTTTCCTGCGCCATTGGAATCGAGGTGATTTTAACTCCTGTGCTAGGACTGACCTCACATTCAAACCAGTTCCAGATTCCAAGTTAGCTCGAAAGCGTGAAGAACGACTAAGGAAACAAGCTGAGAAAGAAAGAGAAGAGCGGGAACGGGCAGCTCAAGCCAGGAAAAATATGCCAACACCGGATAATGTTAAAAGGGAAACCCCTAAACCCATGGGAAGTGGAATGCCTCCGGGAATGCTGGATCCCTCTGGGAATTCCCCCTATGATAGATTTACATCTCGTCCAGGAAGTTTTGCGGATACACCAGCTCTCAGACAATTGTCTGAATATGCTCGACCTCATACTGGATTTTCTCCAGGAGGTGGCCTTCGGCCTCCCCCTGGGGGCATGCTACCTCAGCATCCCTTGGAACAAATGTTAGCAAGTGGACCATACGCACAGATGGGTTTGTATGGACCTGGCGCTAGGGAACGATTAGAAATGGAGGCTTATGAGAAGAGAGAAAGGGAATTGCGAGAAATCAGGGAGCGGGAATTATCGGATAGGTTGAAGGAAGAGTTCATGAGAGGGGTGCCTGGAGGACCACAATCAGGACCAGTTCCACCTGGAGGCCAACCCAGGTTACCAACACCTTTGGACCAACCACATTGGCTGGATGTTCACAGAAGATTTGGGCCTTTGGGACCTCCGACAGGACCTGGTGGTTTGGTTGGATTACACCAGTCTTCTTTTGGGATATATCCTCCTGGCCCTGGACAATCTACCTTAAGCCCTCTGGAGAGGGAAAGGCTGGAAAGACTAGGTATTAAAAATTAATTGGAAATGACTTTTTTTACAAAGCTTCTTGGAATTTCAATGAAGTATTTGTGATGATTGCAAGGGAATGTCAAAAACGTTATTTATGAGCCAGGTATTTGTTTCGTTGAATTTCCAGGAATTCCCACCTCTATGGGAATGCATTTACCTTCCGATGGTCTCTCAGAGCGACTCCATGCTGAAAGAATGGCAATCGACCTTCGACTACAATTCGGTGGTGAGGACACTTATTTTAGTGACGATTTGTAGCTGATTTATATTTTCAAAATTTTAAATAAATGATATTTTTCTTCAGGACAAATCCCTGGATATCCTGGAATGGAATCTCTGCTTCATCCCGCTGCTGGTGCTTATCAAAGAGCAGGTCTCATGCCTCCAAGAGACTCACATTTAGGACTTCACCCAGACTTGCTCGGACGGCCGTACGCTGATTTACCTCATCATGTAAGTACCTCATGTTCAATTGTATAGATGTGTGCACATGTAGTCTAATTACTAAATTTGTATTAAATACAGCTTTCACTGCAAGAACAACTACAACGACAAATGTTATTTGAAAGAGAACGTTTCCCGCATCCTGGAGGTCCAGGTGGTCCTGGCCTTGGCCCCCACCCGAATTTTTTGGCTCAGCAGGAAGAGTATCTACGGTATATTAATAATTTGATGCAGAAATAAGTTAATTTCCCTCTAATTGCATTTATGTTACCAAACTTACATTTGTTTCCATTTCACTACTTATTCTCCGCTACAACTTTCTCTTCATATCTCTTCGTTCCTGTATAGACAACTGTTACTATTTCGGTGCTTTTTTAAGTATTTTTTTGTTGTTGTTTGTTATCGTAGTACTTTTCGGGAGGATAAAAACCGAAATGCGTGTGTCATACATCATCTAAATATTACATTTCAGGCAGCAGCAGAGGGAACGCGAAATGAAAGTTAGAGCTTTGGAAGAAGCTGCTAGAAGACACTAAAAAGCAGCAAAATGCGTTGTGATGTGTAGAGTGTAAAATGGCTTTTTTGCACAATGATACGCAAGCACGCACGTAAAGCAGACGCAGTTTTGTATGACCTAAACCTGACATGACGAGAGAAATGACTACGCCTCCTCTGTTGGTAATGTGTGCCTGTTTCCCAACTTCAATTTTTATCACTTGAAAAAGTCTGACTGCTCTACTGACTATTTGTCAGTGAGCCCAAACACCAGGCACGCATGTACGTAAATTTGAAACGAGTTATGTATAGAGACCATTCCTAACCATAGTGAACTTTGTATTCGATTGAAACTCTAGGTTAGGTTAACTAATGTAAGGTAAAGAATACCTGGGAATCGCGCAAGATCCAAGCGTGTGCTAGTATTAATTTGTGTATTCAAGACAAAAAAAAATTAATATACGTAGAACTATTGCCTTGGGAAACCTTAATGCATTCGATATTTAATCGTTCAATGTTAGTGTGTGACTTGACCTGCATAGAATTTAGAATGTGCATTATTCCCCTCCATGAAAATTCTGTGATCGTTTTTTCATCTTCAATTTAAAATGAAACGAATGCTATAAGCTCCGAGAATGTGGTTCCATCAAATCTTTTTTTAAATAGACAATAGTTGCCTTCCAAGGTATATATAGAAAGGCTTAATTGCCTTCATCGTTGTAGTTCAAATTTGCTCGAAATTATTTTGGTTGCAAATTAAGTAGACTGAATACTGTTTCATGCAATGATTTAAACGAAATTAGTGTTTTTCTAGAATTTTTAGAATTTACGAAATTTTCTATCACAAAACGGCACTTTGACTTTTGTAGTCGTTTAAGTTGTCATGTGCTGGACTAGAACTTAACAGAAGTCTTCCTTGCTTTAGGCAAATTTTAAATTGTGCTATTTTAAAATTTTATGGAGCCTCCATTAAGCTTCGCTTTTTAATAGGGCTTTTGGCGTTTTGAAATTACTTGCACGATACGATACGAAGGCGCTTAGTTGATGTTTGTGATGCCTTACAGAGGTCAAAGCTTTCAGAAAATAAATAAATTTTTAAAACTTATAAATTAAAAGCTCTAACCAGTGTAGGAATACATATACCAAACTTACCTTACCTACCTTGACCCTTGACCTTACCTATAGCCAGTGCCGTGCCACTCATTTTTATACCAAGAATAGATAATAAAATTCCTTCGATGGCTTGATTCCTACTCCTACTCCAACATGGAATTCGTTTAGAAAGTATAAATGCATTTTGATACCAAAGTCACACAATGACACTTACGCCAACGAACGAATGCGCAGCAGGGGTAAAAAGTATTAATTAGGCAACTTGTGAGTTTTAAATGCAAAATTGGGAAATGTAATAATCTGAATAGCTTTCAGTACCGCCGCCGGTAGTATCGAATAAGTTGGAAAGGAAATTATATTTAAAACCCACCAGACTATTCTGGAGTAACAGCTGGGTGTGTAACTGTGAAATCCAAATTACAAATATTTGCAAGAGTTTAAATGTACTTATCTGAAAAAAAAATATTTTATGAAAGAAGGTGGAGAGGAATTCCAAATGCCTCACCAACTTCTATGTAGTTTGAAATAATTATTGAAAAAAATGATTACTTATGCAATTAGTGTGCCGTCTTAATGTACAGCAGCTTTTTTTACATAATGTAAATTAGGTAGGGAGAGTTTAAGATATAAGATTGAGTCATGTGCAAAAGGAGTGAGGAAAGCGTACATTTTTCATTTGCAATTTGTATTTTTGGCTTTGTGTATTAATTAATTAAAATGGTGATGACAGTGGATCAGAATTAGATTGGGTCAGTGAAATAAATTGTTACTTCAACTGCTCCGAATCTACGACGACGCTGAAGAAAGCGTTCCATGTGGAACCCCGTAGTTACTTGAAATCTATGTGAGTTCTTCGAAAGAAATGTAAAGTGACGTCGTAAACGTACGTGAGTTCAAATTAATCCTAATCGTTCGTGGTTGTTTTTGTTAGTCGAATATTATATCCTATTAATTATCGAAGCAATTAATAAAATTAAGTTTGGACGGATGGATTTACGATACTCCGTGCCAAATTATAGAATTTCTGTCGACTTTTCATTTCATTGGATTGGCATCTCTGATAGCAATCATAGCAACCAACTCCACGTTCCAGAATAATAACTCAAAGCATGGAGAAAAGTTTACATTATGATAAAGGAACGAGAGTGCAGCCGAATTTTTGAGTGGATACACAGTAATATTCAAAGGGTTTTTCAACTTGCAGCAAGTTTTTTGTCGTGACCAGTTTTAGACAAATCAGTCAAAATGCAACCTAATCCTGATGGCGACTTTGTTTCGAAACTGTATGACAATTGGATTAGTCGTGATAGTTGGTGTCAATTGGGTCCAGCTCGGAAAACGGATTACGAGAAGCGACATTATCCGTAAATAAAAAATTAAAACTTATTGAAGGTGAAAATGATTAGAAAACTAAAGTTGTCATTTTTTAAAAAAGGTTTAAACACAATATAAGCAAAGTTTCATTTTGCAACCGCAGTGGAATTCACCCCTATGAATTCACCTTCTCCGACCGCAGTCGAGCCGTCTACTTCCCAAACAGTCGCCGTATTTTCCCACAAAGATTTGCCAATTCAGCTCTCAAGAATTATTTTTAATGGAAAGGAACTTTTAATACGAATGTTTACGCAGGACAGAAATTAACATGGTCACTTGAATGAAAGCAAATACAGACTTACAAAGTCAAATTGAAAAATGTAATCCTGCCTGGTCTAGATTAATTTATTCAAACTCACTGTTGTGACCGTTGATCGATTGTTGTGAGAATATTTAAGTTAGACTTCGGCGGCTTCTTTCGCCGGAGATTGACATCCTCTCGTCTCCACTACTGGTGAAATCCAAAAGACGTTGTTGCGTTGGAGTGAGGCTTACTCTATTGGACAAGACGGGTCCATAGTTCCAAGGCTCGTAACCTCTGACCTGTTGGTGGTTTTGTTCTCGAAAGCAATCGTCTGTTAAACGTATACATTTTAGGGTCTTTAACTTTATCAAACGTTTCTTTTTTTAAAACTCACCAATGTGGATATCCAATTTGAGATGGAGGGTGTCCAACGCATCCAGGATTTCAGCCTTTTCTTCTAATAATCCTTCAGTCTCTTTTTCAGAAATTGCAGCAACTCCACCACAATTCCTCAGTCCGTCCCAGGCTTTGGTGATATCCCTCAGAGCAATTAATCGGTTTCGCAATTTGAGCACTTGTTTTTGAAATCCTGAAGCTGGGATTGTTCGTAGGGAGTTGACCCTCGATGCAAAACTCTCAATTTTGTATTCAATGTACTCAGGATCAATCACACTGTATAATGAAAACACTGCTAGTTTTTGTGACAGCGGTTGAGACATTTTAAAATGATAACCGTACTTTTTTGGGGGTACAAAACTTTGTTGTTGACGACGGATGAAGCTCTGTTTCAGTAGTGGTAGTTTGTGGAAAATTGGGCCCTTAGATTTTTCCATGTACATCGATCCTGATAAGTCGCAGCTTCGCCAACAGGTCCTCTATATGTCATGTTATGTTGAGCAGACAAACACAACATGTGCATAACAGCTTATAGTTTAGATGAGCAAAGGAAAGCTTTTAATTCTAATTCAGGTATTTACGGATATTTCAGGTACATGAGTTCGCGCATGCAGTGGAAGCAGAGTGGTAGCGTTTTCCTGTATAATGTGTGCCCTGAGTTTTGATTGAATGAAAATGAACAAACGCAGGGCTGAAGGAATTTGAGAAATTTAACTCAGGAGACAGAAATGGAAATGAAGGTTTAGGATTTTGAGCAAGCATATGGCTCTGCCTGGCCTCTGGCTACATAAATATCCATAACTCTCAATTTCCAGTTGTGCTAAAAATTAAAAAATTTGAAATGTGGTAGGAATGGGTAACGAATCAAATGGACTCATTTGCTTCAAGGAGGGTTTTGTTGAATGATCATTATCATAATTTATAGCCTCCTTACAAAAAAAATTCAAGTACACCCACGTTTCACTTTTAATTAATTTGAGCTGATATAATGATTAAAATATGCAAATTCTTCACTTCACGGAGAGGGAAGAACTCATTCCTTTCCTTATCCTTTAGATTTTACAGTATACAACACCAACTAACTTAATTTAAAACTCTAGAATATTCATTCTCCAAATATAGAACACGATGACAAATCCTCGTTACATTTTGTCATAGTTCACGACTGAATGCCGCAGTCGTTTGAAATTCCACCCGGTGGAAGTAAGTTAAGGGGAATCTCTGAATGGTTGTGCTCATTCGTCAAATTGTTGCCATTGCAAAAACATTTATCCAAGTCCAAGTCCCTTCAAGACAGTTTCTACGACTTAAGATGACATCGACGACAGTCACCCGTAGACCACCTGGCGTTATTCAAAATTGGGATTTGCGTTTAATGACACCGGTGGATTTGGAGGCAACTTGTGATCGGACCATTAAACTAATTCAAGACTATGCAAATCAGACAGCTTCCGCCGCTACTCTTTCCTATGATAATGTGCTAAAGGTAATTTGTGGATTTATTTTATTTTGTTTTAGTACTGTTTTAAATTAATGTATTTAAATTTTAGCCTATTTTGGAAGCCTACCGTGTTTGTGGAGAAGAGGGAACTATCGGGTCCGTGTCAAATTTCCCGAGATATGTTGCAGATGCTGAGGAATTACGAACAGCTTCTACGAAAGCTTTGGCTTTATTGAAAAATGCGTTTACGGAAATGGAGATGAGGAAAGACGTTTTTGATAATTTAGTAAAGTACCGTGATGAGAAGTTCGCGGAGAAGGATGGCTTATCTCCTGAGAAATTTAGAGCACTGGATCGCCTTATTTTGAATGGGCGTCGAAATGGTTAGATTCACATTTTGTAGGCACTTCTATCAAATAATTTTGTGGGTACTGATACTGTGGTTGTTTTTAGGTTTGCAACTCGACCAGGAAGTTCGTGATAAAGTAAAAGAACTAACACAGAAGCTCACGTCTTTAGAAATTCAATTTGCGAAAAATTTAGCAGATGAAAATGTTACACTTTTATTCGAAAGGGATCAACTCCTTGGCCTTGATGACGTTTTTATAGATAGTTTAGACAAGGTAGTTTGAAGCACAAGTTTGTCACTTTACTTTAGTGGTTGATTTATATTTGTTTTACAGGATGCCGGAACCGGCAAACACATTCTTACTTTGAAGTACCCTCATTACCTTCCAGCAATGAAGAAATGTGTTGTTCCAGAGACGAGACGCCGCCTCGAAGAAGCATATAATTCCAGGTGTATTACAAAAAATACTGAAATCATGGAAGAAGCAGTGAAATTGCGAGAAACAAAGGCCTCGCTATTGGGGTATCCAAATTTTGCCACTTATGCCCAAGTGAGTATAGCATAAATTAGCATATAAGTTTTTTCACTAACGTGTTTTATATTGACGAAATCACTGCAATAGCATTCTGTCTAGGAAATACTTATGGCGGAGAATCCAACGAAAGTGAATTCATTCCTTGTTGACCTCACCGAAAAAATTAAACCTCTGTGGGAGAAGGAAAAAGCGTATTTTTTGGAGCTCAAAAAGGAAGAGGTAAAGTTCGATTAAAAATTACTGCATTCGGAAATATTCTTAGATTGTTTGATTATTTAGTGTGAGACGTACAAGGTTCCATTTGATGGAAAGATAAACATGTGGGATTTTGGACACTATCAGGACCTTAGTACGGAGAGATTATATTCTGTAAACCACGAAAAGCTCAAGGAATATTTCCCAACCCCAATTGTTACAGCAGGATTGCTCACTGTTTACCAGGAATTACTAGGTCTCAATTTTTTGCTTCTTCCTGATGCAGAAAAATGGAATGATGATGTTGAGATGGTGAGATTTCATTGAAGGATTGAAGCGGATAAAATAGTTTAAGTCATTTTTCATTCATATCTAGTACCAAGTGAATGACAAGGAGACAGGAGAACTCATGGGTTACTTCTATCTTGACCTCTTTCCGAGAAATGGCAAATATGGACACGCTTGTTGCGAAATCATGCAGCAAGGATGCCTGGACGAAAATGGAGTTAAATTACCTACTATTGCTGTCATGATTTGCAACTTTCCTCGTGCAATGGGGGACCAGCCATCTTTACTTACTCATGATGACGTAACACAACATTTTCAATATTCTTGGCCATCAATTATTAGCCTTAGGCTGCAACTAAGCATAAATTTTGTTCAGGTGGAAACATTCTTTCACGAATTTGGGCATTGCATGCATGCCATTTGCTCTCGGGCAGAAACTGCAATTTTCTTTGGCTTTGCTGTAAGTACGGATTTTGTTGAAGCACCATCACAAATGCTGGAGAATTGGGTTTGGGAGAAAGAAGCCCTGCGAAAAATGTCTCAGCATTACAAAGTAAGTCAATAAAAATGGTTTTAAATTTTAGCAATGTTTGTACATACATAATCAGTATCTTTTGACAGACCAAGGAACCAATTCCGGACGAATTACTTGACAATTTGCTGAGAAGTCGAATGGGCAACACTGGGGCCCATAATTTGCGACAGGTTGTTTATGCACTTATTGATCAGCGAATTCATCTGCCAGATCGCCATGAACTGTCCAAAATGTACAGTGAAGTTATGAAAGTGAGTAGATTTCAATAATGCTATTGTTATATTTGTTATCTTAACATCGGAAACATGCTAGTGCTAGTGTTTCTACTGTAAACATTTGGAGCTAATGTTTATGTAATATTTTTAGGAAGTACTAGGAATGGATACGTCGCCCGGCACAAATTCTTTGGCGGGCTTTGCTCATATATGCGGTTCAAACTATGAGGCGAGATATTACAGCTACTTGGTTTGTTCCTATACCTTTGACGTACGCAAACTTTTTGAAGCATGATATGATTTGATTTGTAAAATATTTGTAGTGGAGCGAGGTATACAGCATGGATATGTATGACACTGTGTTTAAGAAAATGGGATTCCTCAACCCAGAGGCTGGAAAGCTTTATCGAAAATGCATTCTTGAACCCGGTGGTTCTGAAGACAGCATGGTTCTCCTGAAGAGATTCTTGAATAAGGAGCCTTCGAATGCCGCTTTCTTGAAGAGTAAGGGATTATAGAATATAAAATGTGCGTGGTCTTCAAATTTATTGCAACATCTCCAATATAATGCGTACTGAATATTTGTGGACACTGTGTCCACCAATCAATCCACTTATTGTCACATCTGTTATCCTCCGAATATGGTTCATGCCAATAAAGAGATTAAGACAGATAAAGATCTATCGTAAACTTATAGGCTGTTGTCTAAGATTTAATATTTAAGTCTTCTTATATTCGTTCACGGAAAATAACTTTAGAAGTATGTGCCCGCAAAACAGCTGCTTTCATTGGATCTAAGCAAGGAGGTTCGGAATTCGGATCTCTTTCAAACGAAAACTTTTGCAAAATTCCAGCCGTAAATAAAAATAATTCGTCTCTTGCGAGGCTCTCCCCTGGGCAAATTCTTTTCCCTGTAGGTAAAAATTTAACACAATTCAGAATTAAATTTTACTGTTTTTGAAACTTGATTACCTGTAGAGAAAACATGAAGGTAGTCACTATTCTTCGACTCCAGAAATCTTTCGGGTCTGAAAACCTGTGGATCCCCCCAAATCTTAGCATCGTGATGAACTTCCCAAAAATTACCAAAAACAATACAATCCTTCGGTAGTCGATACCCATAGAAATTTGGTATCTCTTCTGATGTGGAGTGGAATATTGAAATGGCTCCGATTGTAACCATTCTGAGTACTTCGTTAATGAAGGCACTCAAATATGGCATCCTGTCATTAATTTATTATTACATGTGATATGGTTTCATGAAAAGTAGTAAATAAGAACTTGGCGCGATCCGCGAGAGACGGCAGACGATTTTTTCCAATAACTTCATCGATTTCATTGTGAATTTTTGTTTGAACGTCAGGCAACATTGCAACAAATAGAAATCCCCATGTCAGATTACTGCTCGCCGTTTCACCTCCAGCAACGAAGAGGTCAAGGAGAACAATGAGCAAAGACCTCTCTAGAATTTTAGTTAGAATTTGGATGGAAATTTAAAACTATTTATTGAAAATACTAAATTGAATATATTTGTAAAGCTAGCCAACCTCCTGCGTCTTGGAAAAAACTGGAAGACTTGTCCTCAGTTTCGTGGATCTTTTTCAAGTACATGTCAATAAAATCCTTTGGAGGGTTTTGTGGGTCAAATTCTCTTTTATGACCTTCAATGTGTTTACTCAGATCTGGGAATATTGATTTGAAACTGGCTAGGAATTGATTCCATCCAGAAAGAGATGGGGCAAATTTTGTAAGCCATGGCATGAAGAATAGAATCATTGGCATGAAACTGTTAGAGTCCAAGGATCTACAGATATTTTGCAGGTTAGAAAGTACTCGCGAAAACTATACTTTCTTTTTCATTCACAAATTTTCAAATCACCGGAATCTGACAACATGGCCAGTCATTTCAATCAATTTCTTTAGGGCAGGATCGTCGTATTCGAAGCGACTTCCAGCAATTATATGCCACAGAGTATTCACGATTGCGACGTGAAAATGGTAATTTATGGACGTTGGTTGATTAGCATCTTGCCTAAAGTATTGAGATATTAGGCTAATTGAAAGAATAGCAAGCAATTGGGTTGAGTACTTGAGTCTGTGGGTCAAGTCAATGACCTCATCCATCACTGCCTTCTCCAGCATTTGTCCAGTTCCAAAACCAAGTGCTTTAAATGCACCCACGGCAAATTTTCTCTGTTCCGCCCATTCTGACCCACTTCCAAATATCAGACCTGAACCAACAAAGTCAAAATTCTACACATCTCATGGAAAATTTTATGTATTTCATGAGGTTAACCTTTGCGGTGACCCCAACTTCTCTCAAGGAATGGTCGTAATGGAGGACGAGCTGAAATTCTATCATCCTTAAATGCATCTTTGATAAGTTGCAAATCATTGAGTATGACGGCCCTGCAAAGCAAAGTACGACACAAAAATATCAATTGCAATTTCTACATTATGTCTGCGTTTATTTTTTAGTTTACGGGTAATTGCCGCAGTAGATTCCGTAAATTTTTCCGTACTTCTCTTTCAACTTTCGCAATCCTGTGTGTGGAGGATTCCCCAGGTAAGGTAATCCCCCCAAAATTGGCAATCTAGGTGGACCTAAGTTGTAAGTAATAATGCATTAATTCAATTTAAAATCTCAAATTAATTTGTTCCGCCTCATACCAGGAGGAAATCCCTTTGGTTTGTCGTTGATAAATTTCCACAAATAAATTAAGCAAAGCGTGGCCGCTATAATTCCCAGAGTAATCAACAATGTCATTGTATTTCCGTCTGGCGGTGTCTGTTCCCGTCAAACAGTAGCGGAAGGATTTACATTGCTGAATGCCTGAATTCAAAACTTATACAGGTGGTGCACGCATACAATACAATAGTCATTATTCTATTACTGCATAATTCACCAGTAAATGGAGATAAGATATAAAATAGGAAACACGTCGATGCGTGTCGAATTGTCAAATTACAAGCTGACATAATGAAATTTACCCGTGCACTTGCCTCATCATTTTCAATGTAGCACTTCAAAATGTATTTCTACAGCATTACATCATAAATATCTTCATATTAAAACTTGTGTGGTTTAATGAGTCTAATTTTAAATGTTACGTCTGGCTGGTCTAACACAAACTCGGGCAATTATTACTGTCTTATTAATTGTAATTGGTATTCAGAGTTTATGTTCTCATTGAATTGCGATAGGACAACTGGAACTCCCTGTTCACATTTGTAAAATGCATTTTGCACATTTCAATTCACTTGGTTCAGCAATGCCCACTAATTACTAGAAATGCTGCATTTTGCAACGCTAAGCGCGGTCCCATCTCATTGAAATCCCCATGTTCGCTCTTCCAAGCCTGCATGGCAGCCCGAAAATTTCAGAAATAAAGCGCACATCTGAACTTATATTTGCCGGTTTTTATGTAATCTCTGAGTCGCAAATTATGTGATAAATTATAATAAAAGAAAAGGTAAACATTTTAACATTACTACAAATGCGATGAATCTTACAACTTACAACCTGTTTTGGCACGCAGAGTGAGAGGAGATGAGATCCACATAGTTTAAGAGTATTTTACTTACATGTACCTGGGGGCGCAACTTCTTCACATTTTTTGCTCCAAAGTATTATAAGGTTACTTGGCATTGCCATTATTGGATGGACCACAATCAGGTTTTTGGGGTTATACAATGTAGTGAAATACCAAAACTTCAAACCACAAAAACAAATTTACTCTCCACACAACCACCTTATAGAATATAGGAGTTTTCAATTTTAAGTAAAAATTTAAACTAAAAATTGTCGCTGGTTTAGTATATTAATAGATTTGATAATGGACGACCATGATACGGATTCCGCCTTAGATATTAGTGACAGTGGTAGTGGGAACTGTGAAATTCAGCTGGATACTCTTGGGGTTAGAAAATTTATACTCAAATTTAAAAGTTTAGTTATAATGATGATGTATTTTATTTATTACCATAAGATTTTCTGAACATCTTGGAATTATCAACTTATCGTTTTATGTACAAGTAGGTCCCACTCATGAAGCCGAAATGCCTTGATGAATATTCGCATGGGATCACACTGGCTTGGAGGGACGTCTCCGTTTCTGTACCAATGGTCGCCAAGAATTCTGGGTTTTTTCGGAAAACCGTCAAAAATCGAAAGTACAAACGCGTACTGAACAATGGTATTTGAAGAGCTTCTCAAAACTATATTTTCTAATAGAAACGTTACACAGTTAATTTTAGATTATGCTTACAGTGACGGGGATAGTTCATCCCGGAACTCTGACAGCCTTGATGGGAGCCAGTGGAGCTGGGAAAACTACATTGATGACCACATTGGGTTGCAAAACCAAAGGTTGAATAAATTTATTAAACTCAACTATTTTCCAAACGCTAAGCCTAAACTACCCAGCCAAATTGCGAATGGCACAATGGCACTGTAATAATGTTTGAACTATAGGTGACATTGAAATTAGTGGAGAAATTCTTGTCAACGGAGTGCCATCAATGGAAGCAACAATGGGAGACATATCCGGTTTTGTTTATCAGGATGATTTATTTATTGGGACCCTAACTGTGGCTGAACACTTGAATTTCATGGTGATAAAAGAATATGTTTGTGAACAATTCATATTTTAGTTGACAAACTGAAAATCGTTTAGGCAAGTTTAAAACTTGGGAGGAGAATGAGCGAGTCTGACAGGGGCCGACGTGTCGAAGAACTTTTAATAGATCTGTCACTGAAAAAGTGTGCAAACAGTCGGATTGGAATTCCTACTCAACAAACTGGTATTTCCGGAGGAGAACGGAAACGCTTGGCATTTGCAACAGAAATATTGACCAATCCTTCCATTCTATTCTGTGATGAACCGACCACGGGATTGGATAGTTTCTCTGCAAAAACAATCGTTCGAATATTAAAAACAATGGCTATACAAGGGAAAACCATTCTGTGCACAATTCACCAGCCATCATCACAAGTATTTTCAATGTTTGACCAATTCTGCTTCTTGGCTGAGGGGCGGACAGCATTCATGGGATCTTCAGAAGGAGCACTAGCATTCATGAGTACACTGGGATTTCAATGTCCGCCCCATTACAATGTGGCGGATTTTTATATCAGGAACTTAACTACACTTCCGAAAAAAGAATTTGAGAGCAGAACGAGTGTAAATAGAATATGTAACGCGTATACAAAAACTGCAGAAGCAGATGCTATCCAGTATAGCATAATCAATGAAATAACAAAGTTGAAAGAAACTACGGTAAAAAATTTTAATTACAGAAAAATGACATTTTATAAAAACCCATAATAATGGAGTTTTTTAACAACATTATTTTGTTTCGCAGTCTGTTGACTCACACATTTCACTAAGACACAAGTAGGCCAAGTTTGTTTGTATCTTTTACTCACCAAGTGTTGTTTGTGTGAAATACACATTTGCTTTATTTACAATTTTCAGGAAAAAACTCAACTGGTTGAAATTAACTACACATTTGACATGGAGGGCATTTGTAAGCTTGACCAGAAACCGAAAGCTCCTAAAAATCAGATTCCTGCAAAGTTTGGTAATTTTGAGGTCAAGTAAATCCTACTAACATCACATTTTACTTATCAAATTGGTATTTTAGATTGTTGGGACCGTTTTAGGACTTTGCTTTTCTGGAACTGAAATGAATCAAGATGGGATTCAAAATGTTCAAGGCATTGCTTTTTCTTGTGTGTCTCAAGCAACATTTCCAGCTTTGCTGGGAGCATTGTATATTTTTCCAGCGGAATTTCCTCTTTTTATGCGTGAAAGAAAATCCAATTTATACGGCGTCAGCTCTTACTACATTGCCAAGATGTTGGCACAGGTTAAGTTATTAATGCAAATCTGAAGCGTGTCGGATTCTTCCAAATATAATTAAAAATTTCATGCCGTGCAATGCAGATTCCTAGCCATGTACTGGAGGCTATTGTATTTACAACTCCCGCTTATTTGCTGGCTGGACTCCGTCCAACTTTCCAAGACTATTTTCTTACGTGCGCTGTCATGATCTTGTCCATCAATGTTGCGGGTGCTGCGGGTAAAATTAATAATTCCTGTATATGTATTATGTATATTAAGTTTTAATTTCTTCACACGCTGTACGTATGTACTTTGTGCACAGGTTGTTTTTGCTCCGCCGCAAGTGATAGTATAAGTAAAGCAACACAGAAAATGCAACCAGTCAATTACATATTGATGCTAACTGGAGGTCATTTCCTCAGTTTGAGGTAATAAATTAAATAATAAATTCAATTAGCACGCACAACTGTTTATTTTCCCATTTGTGTGATGCAGATCACTTCCGCTGCTAATTGTATGGGCGAAATATTTTTCTTGGGTCTTGTACACTTACGAAGCCATTTCCATCATCCAATGGAGAGGCATTACTAATATCAGTAAGTCAATTATTTTGTTCTTTCTCCTGTGCATTTCGCTTTGTTTTGTCAATCATGTTTTTTTTAGCCTGTGATGCTGTCCAGAGCGATAAATGTATCACAACTGGAGAAGAAGTTCTAAGAATAAGGGGTTTCGCGGAAACCGATTTAGAATTTGATTACATTGGCTTAATTATTCTGTTCTTTTTTATGCATATTGGAGGTTACATTAGTTTGCTCATTAAAAGCAGAAGGCAATAAAGAATGATGAAGTCTCAATCTATTAGCCTTGTGTAAAGAATTGTAATTGATTGGCATTTTCAACCACAGCATGTAGAAGGAATCAATCAAATCAACAAACGTCCCGTCCCAGTTAATGCATTATTCATAACTTCAAGGAGACCCAACTGGGTGCAGCGGAGAGGCACAAAAGAATGTGTAGAAATCACTTTATTCACACGTGGATGTGCTACATAAGTTCATTGCATAATAATGGCAAAATCTTATGAGGTGGTTTTTCTTCTCTACTTTTTATTGTTATGCGGAAAAATACTTGTCTGCCGTCCGGTCCGTGTGACACTGTATTCAACAAATGAATCAGTCGCAACATGCGTCTGTCATTTTTATAAATCCCAAATTCCGGGAATCTCGTTCTTCCGATACCATTCTTCCAATTTATGGATGGATTCACTCGAAAGCTCTTCTTTCCAGGAGCCAACTTTTCCTTTTCTCATAAAATCCGTTTTACGAGGAACTCCACGCACGTCAGCTAATTTGGCTGTGTATTCATCCTTATTGACGGATGGATTAGATTTCATACTTTCAAAACTCAGATGTTCCAGAAGCTTTTCCTTCTCGGATTTGCTAATTTCCTTCCCCATAAATTTTGCAGTTTTGTCAATAATACCTGGCAAATCCTGGAAATTCGCAAATATTTTAATTTGACAATTGCACGTAATATAATTCACATGAACCCAGAAATATTACCCTTTTCATTTCCTCGTATGTATTGAAGAGGACATTTGGGTCATCCCTCATATCCCAAAATCTTTTCACGTGGGACCAGAAAGGTGCATACAAAGCTTAAAAAAATATTAATTTTTAGGGATTAATTTTTTTTTAAATCTGAATAAACGCTCACATCGATCCGAGATAAATTCATCTACAAATCCATCAATTTGTCCGGTGTATCCTTCAATGAGGACACGATGATGGTAAAATGATACGCATACATCCTTCGGATTACGTGTCACGTAAATGATTTTTGGTTTCTTGATTCCTTCACGAATTTTTCGCGGAAGGAGATTCCAAGGCAAATGGCATTGAATGATTCTTGGAGATTTCATTTCTTTAACAGTTTGAATTGAGCTTGGCCTGGTTGCCCCTGCACCTCCACCCAGTTTGTCACTGACGGCATGGAAATTGTTAATTGCATCAAACCTGTTACATAATATGATGTATAAAATAAAATTCATATTTTTCCCTAGTAAATCAAACTTATTTTTTCAGTACTCGAAATAAGGAACCCGGATGATAGAGTTGACCTTCGCTGCTTCGTAGTCCAAATTATTTTGAAGAAGCCACGCTAATTCCTTGGTCCAAGTCGTGCCTTCATGTGACGTGGATTAATTACAACATTTGGCAGTGAATAATGTGAAAATTTCTTACCTGCTTTAACAAAAGAGCAAATCCATAAATCATCGTCTCTGACCTCAAAGTCTTCTATTGTTGCAAAATATTTTTCAAATTTGTTGGGTAAGTAACATTTGCTTGATCCGAATTGTGTAAACGATTCCGAATAACCCACACTTTTATGTAACACAGGCATTAGTTCGGAAGAATGGCTTTGTGTGTCTTCCCTGGCTAAACTTCCCATTTTTTTTGCACTTTTCGTTTGGCCCGGTGCGGTGTGGTGACTCGAATGTAGGATGATAAGTGAACGCTACCAGTGGTCAAGCAACAATAAGAAAGTAAAATTAAAGGAAGCGTATGTAGCCCTTTCTGGTTGAAAAAAAACAGTGTTTTGCTCAATCAACCAATCAACTTGTGCATGTACTGTACTCCGTGCAGTTAATTGCGGAATGCGTTTCATTCAATTTTCCATTGCCCACAATTTCTGAGAACCGGTATTTGAGTGAATTTGATGAGATTTCTTAACGCACACGTGGAATGTCATGTCAAACGCACAAAAAATGAGTCGCATCTGAACATTAACTTGCAAAAGGTGTGGCTACTGGACGACGGATTTTCATCTGCCTTTAACCTTAGAAAAGATGAAAAGAATCGGCTTTGGATCGGAGTATGGGAATGATTAAAAACGTGAAAAAGGACAATAGCTGTTGCAGATTTTTTTAATTTTATTTAATTTCAATTTTCCCAAATGCCAGGAATGTTATTTCTAAGCATCCACTCATCCAATTTAATGATCGACTCGCTGGATAGCTCTTCCTTCCAAGACCCAACTTTTCCTTTTCGTATAAAATGTGTTTTACGTGGAGTTCCATGAATTCCAGTTAGATGAGCAGTGATTTCATCAAGATTACTATACGGATTGGCTTTCATGCTTTCAAAACTTAGGTGATCCAGCAGCTTTTCCTTGTCGGCTGCACTAATTTGTTTTCCCAAAAATGCTGCAGTTTTGTCAACTACACCGGGCAAATCCTGCTCGAGCAAATTTTAAAAAATCAAATAATTTACCATTGTAATAATGTACGCGGAGTCAGAAAAGCGGAATTAAAGTGTTACTCTCTTCATTTCTTCATAAGTGATAAATAGTATATTCGGCTCGTCCTTTCTTTCCCAGAAAGCCTTAACGTGTGACCAAAACGGAGAATAAAGTGCTAAACAAACACAACAATACAGTAAAAAAAAAACTTGCAACATAAGTATAGAATAAATCCGAATGAAATACTTACACAAGCCTGCAATAAATTCATCCACAAATTCATCAATTGTGCCGTGGTAGCCCTCAATGAGGACACGATGATGATAAAACGATACGCACACATCCTTTGGATTTCGAGTCATATAAATGATTTTTGGTTTCTTGATTCCCTCACGGATTTCTCTGGGAATCAGGGTCCATGGCAAATGCGATTGAATTGTTCTTGACGATTTTAGCCTCTTAACAATTTCCATTGAGCTAGGCTCGGTTGCATTTTCTTTAAGCTTTTCACTCACAGACTCTGCGCTCCAGGTCGCATCAAATCTGTTCATTACAACTATTATCAATTTGCAATACTCGCAAAAGTGTATTTTACTGTAACTTACTCTAAATACGGCACTCGGACGTAAGAGTTGACTTTCGCTCCCTCAAAATCCATATCATGGTTTAATAGCCAAGCCATTTCTTTGGTCCAAGTTGTGCCTTCAGAATTAAATGGAAAAGTAGTTAACATTTTGAACTACTGCATTTTTATAAAATCTTACATTGTTACCTGCTTTAATAAAGGAACATATCCACAAGTCGTCTTCTCTCACCTCCAGTTCATTGATTGTATCGAAGTAGTTTGCAAAGAACTTTGGCAGGTAGCATTGGCCTGGACCGAATTGTGCAAAGGGTTCCGGGTAAACTGAAGTGTTTTGCCGGGAGAGCAATATCTCGGCCCAGGGGCTTTTGATTTCTTGCATTTCCAAGGAACTCATTTCCCCAAAATTTTATTTATATGTTGGTTAGTTTTAAATGTATATCGCGATTAACGAGTCCAGGGAAAAGCACGAAGGTTGGAAGTATTTGTTTACCAATTATGTTCTAGCTTCCGCACATCAGCTTAAATACTGAATCGACGAGTTGAGAGGCACGTAATTCGCGGTGAGTTTAGAAAGATAACATTTTGATGACTGGTGTGCCTGGTGTGGTACGAGTCCACAGAAGAGCATGATGAAATTAAGGTTGTTGAGAAAGCTCAATTATGTCAGCAATTTAATTGACAAATTACGTAATGAGCTATTTTTGTGCGTTTGCAGTTCTACTGTGTGAAAATGGTCATGGCTGCGCTTGAGGCTTGACACGAAGTTTTTGGGCCGGGGCTGGGTTTACAAAAATCTGGAAATATTTTTTCTAAAACTCTAGTTTTTGGCCACTTGGTGTTAGAAGTTGGAATAAATGCCTACAGCTCTTACTATTCTATTACTTAAAATCCTCAGCAATTCTAAATGTAAATATTGCTACTGATAATCAATAAATACACAATGTACTTTCCTTTGTATATTTTATTTCTTGTAAGTTTTGTTCTTCACATATTGTTCAGATCCGGTTGCATTATTTTTCAATTCTTATTTTCATTTTTCCCTTTTCCTTTCAACACCTTCATTGTTTGTTTCGCTTACATTACAAATCGTCTATGCAACCGGTAAATATTACGAGTGAAATATTAGACCTCCGGGTCGGGGTCAAATGGAAATTCCGTCTTCGGGAAACTTGGCTCCCAGTTAAATCGGGATTTGATATCCCCCACCCCCACCTTGTTATTTTTCTTAACAAATCCATCTTTCTTGTTGTTCCCAATCAGGCGATACACCGGTCCACGTGAGTCCAACTTTGAGAGCTGTGGATAACGTCCAAATCCTGGACCCACTCCCACCAATGCAGCTTCTGATCCCATATAATCTTTTGTCCAGGGGAAAACGTTTGACCCCATGATAGAGAATCTGGTTCTTGGTCCACAGTTTTCCGTAGGGATATTAATTTCCCGTACAATTGCCACAAGCGGGCCACCTTCTTGAGAAGCCAATGAAGTTGGAGGTGTGGAGATTCCTTCTTTGCCTCCAGTGCTGCTACCAATTGTCTCCTCATCCAAAACCCGCTTATCATCCTCATCTTCATTTGTAATTTCTTCGTCAACATTTGGGTATGTCATTTTCAACCAAGCATCAGCCGATGCTTGGGAATCAAATAGTGGAGGCGCCAGCATATCATCGAAAAGAGTAGTCTTCTTGTCGACCATTTCCATGCTGCCCTCAGTCTCCTTCCCTTGGGTTTTGTCATCATTCCTGGTCACCTAAAAAAGAGTTCTTCATTAAAATGCGTAATTGAGCTCGTCAAATTCATTGTTGAGTTAAAAACTTACATATCCATCAGCGAAAACCATCATCGTCGGCACAACGCGTGGTATCAATTCCGCTGCTTCCAAGTCTTCTGGCTTGGGCTCAAGTCTCAAAACATTCGGAAATCCTCCGAATTCACGTGCCGCCCTAGCGAGCCACAAGTCCTCGTGGGTGCCGATCCATCCGTCCTAAATGGACACAAATACAAATTAGTAACTTGATAACAACTGTTTAGAATTTAAAAGTCGAAATGTGAAACTCACGACTGTAAGAATTTTTTCTGAGGAAAAAATCGGTGCCTTGGACCAAATGGGTAAGAATGGGTATGGCCATTTCCCCGGGGGAACCGCATCCAAACCATTTGGTCCAATCTCAGGCAACTTTTCCGCCCCTTTTGAAACCAATTCACAGTCATCCTCCGCTTCAATTTTCGCCAGCATTTCCTAATCATTTTCAAATCAAATTAGAAACTCAAATTACTTCAAAACTAGAAAATATTAGGATTGTACACACACCATATAAACGATTGGGTCATTCCTCAATGAACTGGAAACTGAGGAGAAGCTGTGCGCTTGCGCTAATTCGTCATCCTCATGAGAGATTTTCACTTTCCCTTCTGGGAACTTTTTGTCTGTCGGTGAATTCTGTTAGAACCAAAAACAACAATAAAAGTTTGGCCCAGCTTGGATATGAAGGAGGGGTTTGGCGTTGGCTTAAATATGTAATGAATGAATATGAGTATGAGTACGAATACTTACCGCAGTCACCTGGCTGCTTAACTTTAACTTTTCCACCTTCTTGAATATGTTATGTCCATCAGATTCTTTTTTCCCCTGCAAGTGCAATTTTATAATTTACAAATTTATAATATTTTATAATATAATGTTTCGTGCACATTATTATATGGGAACTCACCAGAAATGAAATGTCCCAGAACGCGGGACTGTCATCGTCACCATCATCAGCATCCTACAAAGCAAATTGAATATTAAGCAAACTCACTCAATGATCATTCAGATAATTATGATATCAGACTTACGCTGGGCACTGCAATTCTCTCTGGCTTAGGGCCCCACTTCCTTCTCCAGAATTTCCTCTGAGAAATTGCATTTTTGTCGCGACCGCGATACAATTCTCCAAGATCAGGAGGAAGTGCCGGGGGTCTCTGTGACTTTTCCCTTCTCATCCGTAGCCACCGAAACAGTCCACATCCACACATTGTGGCTGTTTCCCCAACCTTGTCTCTAAATCTTTCAACTTTCAACCAAAATTGTCTAAACTGTCAAATATGACTGACTTCCCAATTTGATGGCGAAAGATGAACTGCCGAGACAAACGACTTTTCGTCGTTGGGCGAGGAAAAGCCGAGCGTCGCCCTCGCCATGTTGTGTTTACATTTTGAATTCATGATGCTTCCAGAGCAACGAATGACTAAAGATAAATTATTAGCTTAGCAAATCCCAGAATCTCCTGCATGGAGATTAATTTGAAATGAAATTTGTATTGATCAAATATGCAATTTATAAGGTTGTGGTATGTGTGCGAGGTTTGGTTTTTAGTTTATCTTCTGAATTGAAAAAGGGCAAGTCTGTTACCGATTTTGTATCGGACATTTGAATAACTCGAACTCCAATTCAATAATAATAATATTGCCATTATTGCATTATCAGAAATCATGACAAATTAAAGTGAATTCTATATTCTGTATTCAATATATTTATTTTAAACACGATTTAAATTAACAACAGAAACGGTTGTCCTATTACAATCTACAAGTATCTGTAATCTTGTGAACGCACAATATTTTGATTCTTATAACCGAGCACATATGCTTTAACGCAATAACGCATTGTCTTTACATTAATCATCCTATTTAGTAGCTTAACATTTTTGTTTCTGAATTTCTTCTTTGCTCGATTCGCTACGTGACCTTTCCTTCCGGTTGAAATATCTCGTCATGAATTATCGCGATCTGCAATACCAATTGAAAGTACAAATTTGATAAAATTCAGAATTAAAAAAAACATGTTTTAATTAGAATGTTTTGTCCCGCACCTGAGTGCTGGCCATATTTGAAATTCCTTGGATAAATTCCTCAATAGTTTCCACGCCCCTCTCCTCTGAATCCTTAGTCACAATAGTATAAAGCTCTCTATCAAAAGGGTAGCCCATTGGCCTTGCATCTGGATATTTTCGACCTGGTAATCCACAATGGATTGGTGCTGCACGGCAAGTGCTCCTGGAACTTTTTTCTTTTTCAACTTCTTCATAAATCTGATCATCTTCCCCATTTGTGACCATTACAAAAAGATCAAACACGACACCAAGATTTGTCCCTTTTGGAATAAGCAAATGATGTGGGTATCCACAGCCGCAAAATAGAGTACGAGACGAAATCACATTGATGTGTGTACTTTCTTCAACAGCCAACAATCCTTGAGGCCAAGGAGCTGTGAGTGTGGATTCAGTAGAATGGCGTGTAATTTTGTTCATTCCGATGTCCACTGTAAATGAATTATTGGTTTGATTAACATATTCTATCAATCAATATAAAATATTTACATACAATTTGTCCTGAACATATCCACAAGAAAAAAGTAACTCCGCTGATGTTCCATCTCCATTCGGTCTCCATTTTCGTCAAATCGTGGGGCAAGAAATATCCGAATCGTTGCTCTTCCAGCATTAACAAATGGTTGGCGTTCCTTCAAATTAAATTAATTTTACTATAGAAAGTTAATACAATTACGCAAAAGTTAAGTTGAGTGTATTCATACAATAGAGAAGTGGTATGCAAAGTCAATATGATCCAAATGTTTCGCACAAATATTTACAGCTGTGGATGCATGTGGCTTGAAGAAATCCAGTCCTCGACTCAATGGAAATCTTTTTTGATTCCAAAATGTGTGAAGAGTATTCACTCGAGGAATCCCCTCAACGATTTTATCTGTTATTACAGATAATTTGCTTATGGTAATCCCCAGCCACAAAAGTGGGTAATCCCCCTAAAAATTAATAAAAATACAACAATTATTCCACCAAATGAGTTCAGGGATAAATTTTCTGAAGTTCTTGTACCTCCGTTGCGGTATATGGCGTAAGAGTTTTCTTGTGCTCAACAAAAACGTTATTAACCAACGTGTGCCAACGATAAAATACAGGATCCCGCATTGCAGTCCCGGAGTCCAACATAACACCGGGTGCTGCCTGGAGTACAAAAAAGTAAAGTAATGAGTGTATGAAATATTGTTTATTTAAAAAAAGCTTACTTTTGAAATAAATTTTGAATCAGCGGCCCTCCCAAGTAAAATATGCCCATCGTTGTGAAATCCTCGCTGTCCGTACAAGTAGGGGTTGATGCTGTAATTTGTGGCCTGAATCACATCTCCAAGGATATCGATGCCCTCGGCATTTGTTATTGGAATGTGACGTCCATTTGGCTAAATTTCGAAACAATTGAGTAAAATAATTCATACAACTCAAATTATCAATCGTAAACTTACCGCTATGACGTATCCAGCCTTGATTCCATTTAATATCTTGGCTTTGAAATTCCCGAGTTTGGTCACGTACACGTCTGTCAATGGAAGACCCGTCTCCAAAACACTGGTTGGGTGTACTATATCCTGGAAGAGAGCAATTAATATGAAAATCAGGAAAGTTAAATACAATATTTCATATTTATTGCTTACATCCAATTTTGTAAATGGTGGTCGATCCGACCAAATCCGTCCAGTAATTTCATCCCTTAAATGAGCATAGTATCCTTCCTCAATGGGCGCACCATGCTCCAGCTCAAGGGGTGAGACTTGGGACATTCCATTTGTAAATCTTTCAGTATTATATCTGCATCGGACGATATTCAAAATAAATATTTTCTAATTCAAACATATTTCTTATAACGGTTTTACCTAGCTAATAAGTACTGGTGGAAGAAATAAAAAAGCTCCCCAAGTCTATCTGGTCGAATCCGAGGTTCCAAAGGATTATACAAATGCCAAAACCTTTGGAAAATGGAAGAGAGCAATTTATATGCTAATTTTAACATGGAGTAATGTTCTTATATAATTTTTTACAAACCAATGATGAGCATTCAGCATTATATCCTCACGAAAATACCAAAGCGCATTTTCATATTCATTGTCTTCCCCTGAAGTCTCGTCCAATGGAACGCAGATCTAGACAGGATATACGAATTTATAGTTTTAATTGGTCATATAATTTTAGTAAAATTACTTCTTCGGTATCTTTCGTGTCAAATTGTAATTGTCTGGCTTTCGTCAAGGTCCCTGAATTTATAAATAGATCCGGCATGGCTTCCACCGGTGAAACTTTGTGAAATGGATGGAAATTTGGATTTTCATGGGTCAAGCCCGACAAAGCGTAGAACCAAACTTTGGGATGTATTTCGTCTCGATCTCGAAGAGCTTTCGCGATGTTGATAAAATCATGATGCGATTTTGAACCTGAAATGAAATTTACAACCTACAAATTTGAAAATACGGGCTTTAATTTTGTTGTTTATTTACCTGCAAGAATGGCTTTCACAAGTCCAACTGCTTTCATGTGTAAAGGACTGAAGGAATAGAAAAATTCGGTCCTTGGACAAGCTGCTTCAATTTCAGTCAAGTTATACTCAGGGCTACTAATGGGTGATGATATATTCCCAAATAGACTAATGTACTCATGAAATATTTTTTGATTACTCAAAACTTTTTGTTCTGAGATTTTCAAAACAAAGAACAGCACACATGGGAAGTACAAATAAATTTTGAAGAGATTTAACATTCTGGGTAACAATTTAAACAGTTATTAAATCACCAATAACGCCTGTGTCTTGCCGCTGTCTGCTTCAGTAAATTTTGTGTGCGCTGCTGGTGAAACTTGCTCAGGTAAAATGTATAAATAAACTATTTACTGAGTTTTTTAGGCCCGTATTGTAGGAATGACCACATTTTGTGTTTAACCCAACTAAAAATAAACTAAAAAAAGGTATGGGGTTTTGAATGTGAATAGCTACCCTGTTTCTGCTTCAATTCAATTTAGTTCAGTTCAAGCCGAGAAATGTGTACTTCCCGCGGACATTCATTCATTCAAAAATGTCATTATATTCATATGGATTTTTCGGCTTTAATTCTCATTTTCATTATTCGCTATTCAGATTATTTCTATTTCATTCAATATTCTTCACTGTGAGGCATGTAAAATGGGCTTGTTTTCCTTTCTTCAAACGTCTTTTCCACAAAATGCGGAGTTGCATACATGGGTAGAATGGAGTGGTTGAATTGGAGGAAATCAAGGAACCTTGCCTCTACTGCAGCTTGGAGGCCGGTCACATCAAAAATTCGGCGAATAATATTTGGGTCAACTTGTAACTGTAAAGTAGAGTCTCATTTTTAGTGTACATTCAATTGATTTTGAGTAAATAGCAACATACGGATTCCTCGTTGTCCAAATTATCCAAGTAATCTCGTATAAAGTTAGAGATTCTTATATTAGGAGCAATTTCCTGGTAGTTTAAAGAAAAAATGACGAAATTTAGCAAAGCAAATAAGTTTTGGACTGAATGTACCAGAATTTTTTTTTACATATTCCGCGAAAAGGTCTTGAAGCTCCATCCGAAAGTCCACCCATCTATCACTGCACAGAGCTGCGACCCAAGGTTGGCAAAAATGGTCGTAAAGGTCATCCACTTCTCCTTTGTCAATGTTTTCTAGGAGCCGATTCAAAAGGACTTCGTGATGACCATACAAGGATGCCAAATTTGCCGGTGAAAATTTCTAGAAACCATGTTATATTTCACATTTCACCAATATGTAAAACATTGTAATATAATGAAAGTTATATGCTAAACATTTTCACGAATCTGATACGGTAATAATTTCATACCTTCATCGCGACGCACTCCAACCCTTCAACACGGTGAAAGCCATTAAGCCAAAGCCTGAAGTAATTTTGGGAGTCATCCTCCTTTTTATTCGTAGATCCCGTGATGATTGAAGTGCCACATTCGCAATCCTTGCATGTGCATTCATCATGACAGCAACCCGGGAGAAGTCCTGGCCGACCAACGTACAAGTAATACCAATCACCTGGAAGCTCGGCAAATCGTACGATTGGATCCGACATCACGACCGGGATTGGTGGATCAACTGGAACAACATTCATTTGAAGTTCTGTTGTGATGGGGCCAACTCTTTTCAATAATAAATCTGCGAGCTGTATTTGACAAGAAAAAAGGCCCAAATTTACTTATGTTTAGCAATTAAAGCCAATAATCTCGAGCTAGTTGAATTGACTATAGCTCCAACAAAGGGCTCGGCTCAAATTTCACAGCATCTTGTTGCTTGTTAAGGACCTAAACTGTTTAAATCCCCGTTTTTATTTTGAACACAAATACATTACCACATTTCCAACTTCTTCCGATGAAAAGTAGCAGTGATTGAATCGCTCAGCGCAAAGTTTTTTCTGGTAAACTGCACAAGGACCAGCCGCATAAATGTCGGGATCACTTGTTTGAAATCCAGTGTTGATTAGGATTCCATTATTGTATGCAATGTAAGATTCGCTACATACTGGAACAGAGGCAATAACGTACTACAGTTCAATTTTTAATCTAAATGTCCATTTCTTTCCACTTACTACTCGCAATCTCATCGGAAACTCTTCGAACGCAAAAACCAAAGTAGGCAAAACAAGGAATACTCATGTTTGCAATGTCTTCCGTTGGCGAGTAGAAATATACTCGGTTCAAAAGTCCAGTAGTTTTGTCGACAAAAGATTTTTTATAGTAGTAGTTTTGAATGACGTGAATTCCAATTTTCTTCAAAGTCTCAGACATTACATCACGGAGCTAAAGAAAACAAAACCGTTTCATAATTAAGAAAAAATTGAAGGGTTTGCAATGAAACTTTTTGCATGATAGTTCATTCACCTTAGCTGTATCTCGGTATGAATGCGTTTTCTCCCAAGGCATTTCATCTCCTGGATGAGTCACTACAATTATACGTTTCTCGGAAATCCCAAGTTCTAACAAAGCACGAATGCAACAGTAAGCCTCCAAGCAACAGCCGTGGACGACAATGTGTCCTGAAATTAGAATTTTATGAATATAAGATAAGTTAGAATTTATTACAAGCAGATACAATATTCCAATCACTTTTTAATTCAAAGGGAATGTAAGAGCGGAGAAAGTTCAAAGCTAGAGTCGCGTCAATGTCAGAGTTGATTGTAAACATATTCTTTGGCTTTGGGGTTAGTCGTCTGTAAAAACCAAGTTAATTGTACATGTAATACTTATATTTTTCTGAAGCAAGATAGGTTTTACATTAATTCCTTGGCTTTGTAAGACATCCTCCTCCCATGTTCAATCATTTGAGGCTTATATGTGGATTTCTTGAATTTGCTAAAATTTCCATCCAGGATTTCAGGTTCCGGGCAATCAGCTCGGACAAACTCACGTCCAGTTGCAAAAACAAGAATATCATAAGGTACAACGCGGCGGCCATTAACAAGAACAGCTTTGATGTTACTTAAAAATTAAAAATATAATCCAATTTTGTATAATTAAATGAGACTAAATGTGTTATTGATTTGATCTCACCGGAAAACTTTTGTTACATGCCCATAAACAACATTAATTAGGGATTTTATTCCAAGTCTTTGATACCAATCCTCATCGTGTCGCCAGGAAAGTGAAATCCCTCCACTTCGTGCGAAGAACATATTACGGATTTCATCCATTTCATGTAATCCCGGGATTCCGTTCGGACTAATCAGTGTTATATTTCTAAATGTAAGGTGAGCGGAGCTAATCAATTTTGCAAGGCAACAAATGGCAGTCTGTGATGCTCCCACAAATACAAGTCGTGGAGATACGGTACATTTTGGCTCAAATGTGAATTTCTTCGCCAAGTGAAATACACATATAGGCATGGAAGGTTCTTGGATATCTGGGCGGGGCTGACGCAGATCATCGTAGATATCCGTCAAACTCAAGGCTGTGTAGTCCAAGCGTTTGCGGGGGGTCAATGGAATGAAATCGTCAAAATTATTTGGTAGGGTTTGATGTTCGGCTTTTACCTAATTTTTCAAAATCAAATGTATAAAACTAACACCTAAAATAGGCATCAGTGAGATAATGTAATATCCCATCCCGCCCACCTGTGCATGATACGAGATTTGAGGAAGTGTGTAAAAAATACAATCTTTTTTCATGATTCTCATGATTTCCTTTGTAAAAGTCTTGGAGAAGAGTTGGAACACTGGATTCATTACATAGTGATGAACATAGGCGTAATCTTTTTCTTCGTGAAAATCATGATAAGTGAATTGATCCAAATCGTAGTAGAGTTGATAAAATGCAGAATTCCGGTCCGGACTAAAATAAACAATGTGATTATTGTACGTATGGATTCTATATTCATCCATTCAACTTTACCTCATTATGGCAAGGCCGATAATTACATTCGTCTCCTTGTGCGAAACCTCAACTACAAATGACTGGAAACAGTATGGATTATTCTGAGGAACCAGTGACTGTTCTAAATCATTAATGATTTTCTTTTTGTAATGCAAGGACTCGAGTAGGATAAGGATATTTGACATAGTCTGCGCATTTGGCTCGTCGAACTTTGGGTTGTGTTGTAAAAATGCACCGATGGAGCACAGCCAACGAATGCGGGTAAAGGGAATCCCTTCGACGGGTCACACGCTGTTCGTCCCAAAATAAAATTGGTTTACCTCAGGTGTTAATTTAGGAATGATGGGGTTTGTTTTTTTTACTAACGTAGAAAAATTTCATCCAAAATGGTTCTTTGACTTCCAACGGGGCGCTGACAATGCAATATTCACGGTTAGGGAAATTGAGAAAAGCTCCTTGGATTAAATCCAACACTCTGTAAAAATATAACGGTCATTTTCTCGGAATTCCTGGTATTCGGAATTTAATAATACCCGCCCGTCTACCTCATTTCATAGCGCTTCTCAATAGCAAGAAGTTTGATGCAAACTGCATTTGGAATCCCATGGTACTTGCAAGGCGCTGGTTCATTTAAATCCTCAATAGGGAAGAGGGCTTCAGTAATTAATGTTCGATGCAAATAGTTAACTACACAATTATTAATCAATTCTTTTGCATTATTCAAAGTTTCAACGGCCTCAGGAGGCAGTTTTGCATCCTTTAAAGACATCCCCTGTTCCTCCAACGTTCCCAAGATTTTTTCCACATCATTCAAAAGTTTAAATTGAGATGAGACTTTGGCGTCTATGTCTTCACTATCTGAACCAGAATCAGATTTAGCTTTCAGCAAGGTTGCTGACCCCACAATTGATCGTAGGACACCCTTCTCTCGAACCATTTCTAACCCATCATCTAATTGGCCACCTCTAAGTCTTAAAAAATAAAATAGAATATTTTTAAAGCGCATTTAGACCCCGTTAGACGAGTTAAAAATTTTTAGACTGGAAAATAGATTAGATTGCAGTTGCATCTGCATAACGGGCATAACCACGTATTATATTCAAGAATCAAAAATGCTTTACAAATTGTTCGTACCCATCAAGGATCTCCATTTCACTCTTGAATTTTACTTCTGCATGCGCTGCAGCTGCTGGACCTTTTGGATACAATTGCGCGGTCTTTTTGGATTCGCCTCCAATGGACAATATGCTCTCATTTTCATCCATGTCGAAATTGTCTAAACTCCCTTTTTCCCTCCGAACTTTGAAACTTGAGGGAACAAAATCATCGTGGACAACTTCCTCAATTGATGTGTCCAGGAGACTGAGGCATTAGATTTAATTAATTTGAGCAAGAAAGTTAGCGTAAAATCGTTGGGGGATTAGATTTACCGACTTTCCGTTGGTTTGAGGCGGATTTCGTCATTGTCGTACGGCTACAAACACATTTTCAATATGTAATAATACATATTTGCGTATTCTGTGCAATTTAAGTACCAAAAAATCTTATGCCTACCTTATAAAGTCCATGGAATGGCTCCAAATGAAAATTATTATTCAGCAGAGTGTAATCAATGTCTGTCGACACGTTGAGAATGCCAACAGCTTCACCACTGTACTACAAAAAGCAAAATACATTTATCAGCAAAAGAAATTTGATTCAAAACAAGAGTTTAATTAATTACTAACTTCTCCAATAATACTTTGATTGTTTCTATCCCCCATGGCTATCACATCCGGCAGATAACTCCTGTTAAAATTGTCCTCCATTTCCTTTGTATCCAAAGCAAGCAATGGGGATAAGTCATCAAGGTCATGTTCTCTGAAATGTTCATAAATTCATAATTGAATAAACTTGGATTGGTTTAAGTCGACTACACTTGTAATTCTAACCGTCCTTCGCGAATAAAGAGATGAGGGAAAAGGCGATCCTTTGCATACAGGATTAGTTTTTTCTGAACCTTCGGTTTTGGACTGAAATTGACTTCCCGGGCTGATTGAGTGAACATGTAAGCTGTGATATGTGTACCAAATAAGCTCCCATTTTTAAATGAGTTGATAATTGTGTAAGTACGTACGACCAGAATAATCCAGTCTTGGGCTCTCCACAATAATGAATGAAATCGGATGACAGTTTTGAAAAGTATTAATGATCAATTCCATCAAACAACTGTCATCTTGGTACTCAGTATTGTAAACAAAAAAATGCATAAAAAGTGTATTCAATGGAGTTACGCCTTCAAGTTCCTCCTCGGATTTCCAACGTTTACCGTCGATGTTGATCCGTGGATCCATTGGGCTATCTGTAAATGATGCATGAGCAACCACACGGCCGAATTCCACTGGATCAGTCAGGACAAGGGAGAAGCATGATTTTTCACTAGAGTAGATAATACACATTTCGCATTTAAATTATTTTCCTACCCTTTACAACTTACAAATCTTTTGTGGTTACAGCTTAATTTAAGTTTGGGAAATTAAAGTAAACGAAGGCAAAATAATGAATATGGCCATCCCACTTAATTCTTTAACTTATGGGTTAATCAGTGTGTAGGTGTACTGTACTGTGCTGCTGAGGTAACATCCACATCAATTATTCACTTACTAAATTTTTCCAGCATCAAAATTCTGAAAAACCATTTTGGTCTCATCATTTACAAAGGTGTCAATTATGTCAATATCCCGCGGCTCCGTTTTCCGTGCGACGAATTCCTGACGTGGAATTTCACTGAAAAGAGCCTCTCCACGATCAACGACGGTTGCTTCGACTTGAAACCCAGATGGAGGTGGGGGTGGAGCATTTTTTTGATCAGTCACATCTATTCTTGGTTTGCTTGGATGATGCAACATGATGGAAACAAATCCTGCTTACTTTTGTGTTGCTTTTGTGTTAGATTATAGATTGTGACGTATGTGTACGTAATTCTGAAGCAGGTTTAAAGTCTGAAGCTTCGAGCATGGCCGATAATGTAAAAAAATTTGTTATAACGGAAAATACACCTTGGTAACCAATTATAAAATTTTGCACAGCGAAAAAGTTAAAAGAAAAGCCAAGAGCCAAAATTGCGAATTATATGACCATGAATTAATTCAACAAAAACATGAATCTACGCTACGCGACAGAGCAATGCATCATTTTGTTAGAAATAGCTAACATTTCCAATTCCAGCCTATTCTTACTTCTGGTTGTTTTGACTGTCGATAGTAAAGCGGAATCCAACTTCATGAGCAAAACGCTCAGCGGGTTCAAATTTTTAAAAGCATATTTAAAGGAATTCAAAACTTTATTTCCAAACTAGTTAAAACCAGCTAATCCCTCTTGAAGTTGAAGTAAACATTTAACCGATATGCACAACCTTGCTGAAATTGCTCAATTGCATACCTTAAATTTCTATTTAAAGCTTCATTCTTCCAAGTATAACGTTCCATGCAACCCTCTCTCCTTTGGGGGTCCACCAGGCAGGCATGCAGTCACCGGCCCGCGGCGGCCCCGGCTTCTTAGAATTTGCACCTTCGTCCACTCCACGGACAGGTGTGCCAATGAACTTTTAAAGCACCTCAAAGATTAAAAATAATGAATGTTTCAACGGACCCTGATATTATATCGGTCCTGCTAGCTAAAGCTTTTTTCTGACTCCAATTTAAAAAATCTTCAGTTGAAGCCGAAGAGTAGGCTTGACAAGTTCAACATGCAGTTCAGAGCCCCATATAAGGATGTCAAATACATTATCATTTTCATCCTCGTCGCAATCAACTACTGTGATTTCTACTGTTTACGAAATCTCGGGCGTTACATTTTGCCCGCCGCAAACCACACTTTAGTAGAAGTTGACAGTAATGACGTACGTGAAACCACAGAAAAAGACGCTCCGTGTTCGGTAAATGTACCATTATACAAGCAAAAATGTGCAGTGAATCTGGCCCTTGTAATATGTCGTGATGATCGAGTTTTTAATACGTCGAGTAATGAAACTGCAATTTTCCATGCGTTTGGTAGACAAATATCTCAGGTGGTGACCTTGCTCAAGTCTGTGGCTATGGCTGAGAGATTCAGTGGGGATTTAAAAGTTACACCAAATGCAAGAAAATGTGTTCATGTCAGAATTGTGGCTAATCATGTGGCTATATTTGAGAATATAAGTCAAATTATTGAAGAGGATGAGAACTGGGATCCAGAATTTACACAGTTTTTGGAGATGTCTTATGTTCCAGCTATTTATCCACCAGGTACGCTTATATTAATTTCACTGTATTTGCAAAGAGGCCAGCAGAAAACGTGGCCCAAAGCTGTACAATTCTGAATTCCCTTAGACCACTTTTAATTTTCGGAGTTGTACAACCTTTTTGATTTGATGCGTATGTAATTACTCCAGTTGTTTATTCCCTGAGACAAAGCACTTTTTAGCAGTTAATACCAGAATCACATGTTTTGTTTTTGTCAAAAGGTTACGAATGGATGTCCCAAATTTATCGTCCATGTGCAACAATTCGGCTCTTCCTGGACAACATTCTGACGGACATTGATTCCATCATTTACACAGACACGGACATTATCTACCTTCGCAGCTTACAGTACCTTTGGAAGGAATTTGAAAATTTTTCCGAAGAAACGGTTGCCGGACTCATTCCAGAATTCAATAACACAAAATTTCAGAAGCGGGATTACAATCCAACTGCTTACAACACAGGAGTCATGCTCATGAATTTGACGCGAATGAGAGAAATTGAATGGTCGGAGCGTTTAGGAATGGTATCCAGTTTATACTTGGATGGCGCCGTTTATGGAGACCAGGTAAAAATATGCTTCATCAAAAAATTTCAAATCTAGTGTGCCAGAATGTGAAATGTGTCTGATTTGTTTCAAAACAAAAAAACTCTGGCAATTATAAAACCAACTTGGCCAAAACTTACTTGATCATTCATTAAGCAAAAGTTTTACTAATTTTTATGTTGGAACTTAAACTGCCCGTGTCGTTGAACGCGCAATGTGCTTTTACGTGTTGGTGATTCGCAATTGTCGCAAAAATATTGAAATGCCTGTGGAATTATCATTATGACATTAGAGTAATTTTCTTTGCTTGGCAGGATATCCTGGTCATCTACTTCAAGCACTTTCCCAAACAATTACTGGATATCCCCTGCCATTGGAATTTTGCACCCAGGAATTGTTACTTTGGAAGAAAGTGTGCAGAGAATGGAATTTCAGCTGTACATGGACTCGTCGGAAGTTTTATTTCCAAAAGCTTTGAAGTATATTTCCAAAAGTTCTTCCAAGTATTCCGTGAAACTCAATTAAATGGAAATTTCACAGTTAAGAATTTTGTGGGCAAACTAGGAAACACATTATGGGCAAAAAAGGAGAAAAGATCTTATCATAATTGCAACAATTCTGCAAATTTTGGGGATCTGATCATTAAATCAGTTCAACGTATGGAGCAATTTGAAATGAAGTTCAATTCCGGTCACATTAACTACAAAGTATTTGGCGAACGGATTCAGAGCAAAACCCAAACTCCACAGATCTCCCAAAAAGGAAAGGAAGAAGTCCCACAAAATAAAATTGACTGTACACCGGTCGCGCTCACGTTCTGTGAATATCCCAAACCAAAATTTGATGAGCGGACTCACATATTGAATGAAACCGTTGAACTACTAAAATCATTGGTCATCACAGCAAGTTCGGATCCGAACCCGACTTGTATGAATGTTTTTGTTATCGCTAATAATATTCACAGTTTCAGCCGATTGAGCAATGCTGTTGCTACTTGGGATGGGATGTTTAGAAAATATTTACGTCTGACATACGTCGAAGCTCATGTGGATATTGGTAAATTCCTTTCTAACAAACAAAAATAATACCATAAATTATTTAATATACCTATTTATTTATATATTTATAAAGTATATGTCAAACTTTGTATTTTTATCTATGAATTAATAGAATACAAGTGGATGGTGTACATATTCAAGCGATGTAGTTCAATCCGACTTTTCTACCCTGAGTTTTTACCCAAAGTGGATGCCGTCGTTTATGTGGATACGGACATTTTATTCTTTCGCCCTGTCAAAGAACTTTGGGATGAGTTCCAACTGTTCAAACGGAAAACTATCCTCGCTATTGCACCTCAAATCAATGATCAAGCTGAAGTGAAAAACTCAAAACTTTTCTACAGGCCCAGTAAATACCAGGGAGGGGTCATGCTTATGAATTTGACAAGAATGCGAGATGTGGGGTTTTCCAATCGAGTCAGAATGATTGCCAGTTTTTACAAAGAGAAACTAAAATTTCCAAACCAGGTAAATTAACACACTACTAGAAGTTTCTTAAAGAAAAAGACACATTTTAATTTTATGTTTTAACTCTTAGGACATATTGGCCATTTACTTCCACTACTTCCCTGACCAAGTGGCTTTAATTGACTGCGGTTGGAATTTCCTACCACACTACTGTCATCACCTCCATGACTACAATCATCCCGATCAAATCTTGTGTAGATCCCCAATTTCAGTTATCCATGGAGTCAATCACTCTTTGTCAGCTACCACGTTCGAACCCACTTTCCATAAAATATTCCGACGATTACAAATGACCAAACTCAACAAGGAATTCTCTTTGGCCCAATTCAGCCTGGAGTTGGATTTGGATTTAATTGAGGCTCGAATTGATAATATCAAGACTGGTACACCTACACCTTGTGGAAACTCAGGGACCTTTGGAGAATCAATCATCAGTTGGTTTAACCAATTATTGTTGTAATTAATTTTGTTTTGTTATTTTGAAGAGTTATCATAATGCGAAGGGTCAAGCTAAATTATTTTGCTTAATTGTTATTTTCAAAGTTTTGCCTTTTTCAATGTATATTGTAAATCCACTCCATTTAAGCCGGAATCGAAAGCTCCCTGTTTCATCAACAATGAGCATTCGTTATTAAACAATCTAAATTGCTTTGTAAATGTATACATTTCAGTTGAACAAGAATTAAATTATGATAATCTAAGCTCTAAGCCTGAACAGTTATAAAAGTAAAAATCGTCATTCGTCTGAAGTCTGCATGCACTACACTGCAGTCTCCTGTGAATATACACATAATTTGGGTCAATATTGGAAGTATACAAACTGAATCAAAAACTGAATAACACTATATTAGAACATTCTAATTCGTTCATCGCACTTTCCATGAACACTACAGGCTGCAACCAACAATAAACTAAACGTTAAACAAATAATGGATTCGGTGAAACTAACCTATCCTAGGAAAAGCATGCCACTGATCAGGAAATAATCAGTAGCCTTGGAGAAAGAAATTGTGAAACCTCAATACATTCCAATACCCAACAAACTCAACTTGGAATTGAATGTCCGTTAACACAAGGATGATGTTGCATTGGATCTGGATGAAGTGTGTGACGCCGCGGAGGATTGTGCAGGTTTAGCTACAGTTACATCAAGAGCACGAGAAGCCAATTTCATTCTGACAAGACGTTGATTCACAGTAGTGTCGTGCCCATCATTCGGATTTTTTTCTGAAAGCACAGCAACCGGAATTCCATCCCTTTTGGCTCTTTTAATCTGAAAATTGAGAGTACATTAAATGATTTTTAAATGCCCATCATCACAACAAGTTAATGTATAATTCTGTCATTTGTCTGTTAAATTTGTGTAGTCGGAAAACACTTACTTTGACCGCGTACTTCTGTCCTCCAATCTCATCCAAGACTCGTTCCTTATCAATGAACCCTCTAATCCAATGTAGATAAACTTTGTGGCACTATTGGTTGCAGAATTTACAAAATCAGATATACTTTGTCTACAACATTCTAATATCAGCAGTTGTGCTTTACATTATGTCTTATTTGTAAGTTACCAGTGGCGGAAGTTGCGCCAAGTGGATGTGTATAGAGTCCGCGGGTATTAAAGTATTCAACAAGACAGAGCAAGTATTGCCGTAATCCATTTTGAACATTTTGACCTAAAGTGGCAAAACAGTTCAAATCAATTATGTATTCGTTTCACCATTCAATTATCATTGGAATTTAAATCTCCGAGAAAAAAGAAGCACCTTTACTCCTTCACTTGACTTCTCCGGCTGAATATGTCCCATAATTTTAACACGAAACATAATTCCACCAACTGGTGCCACGTAGACAGTGGTTTTAGACAAATCCTCAATCCTGACTGACTTTCTTGGGCGAGAAAGCTCAGGAAAGCGAGCAGGAAGACTTCCAAGAAATGATTCCATTCGCTCAGCAAAAGAGTCATCAAACTGAATATAGATTGCCCCGTCATCACCAATACCAACAGGGGATGCCAATTTTTCCTCTTTACTGCGCTGAAGTTTTATTAAAACAATGCAATTCATTTTCTTAATACTAGGATTCCCACAAAAAATAGGTTAGAAAACTTTTATAATTGTTAGTCCAACTCACGTATTCGGGTAAGCTGCCTGCACAATTTTCGTACACTTTTACCGTAATCGCAGAATTGAAGTCCAACCCATATGGGTCGTCCGCATCATGTCTATGAATACGGAATTTTGGGAGCCAGTAATTGAACTTGCTGGTTCCAGTGTATTCCCCCTCAAGTTCAGTTCCAACCAATATGGAGTGTAACTCTTCAAGGGCGTGACGAAATGACTTAGAGCCGTTAAAGAATTCCACATCGTCCAATACACACGAGAAGGACTGAAATTAAATGTCATCATGTACAACTTTACAATAGTTAGCACCGTGTAAGGTCACATTCTTCATGTTCGTGTTTCGCTTACTTCCAAGGGTTCCATCAAGTAATCTTCGCCAATCAAGTAAAACCAATCCTTTGGACAATGAAAGAAGCGGCTTCTGTCCACGTCATAGACACCAATAAATCCATCCTCCACGGAATAAACCTGGCCTCGAAATATTTCCTTCCGATCTGGAGAAATAACCATTGTCATTACTTTCGGATATATGTCAGCAGGATCCATTTGAAGGTCCTCCAAACAAGAATGGTTTAAATAGTAATCCACAAATTTCTTGTGCTTGGCTTCCTGTCAGTCAATCATTTCGATTAAATTTTAAAAAAAATGCTACTACAATTTTAGTAAGAATAAGAATCGTTTGGTAACATAATTACAAATCAACTTACCTTCTCAGGGTTGATGAAGCTGAATGTAAATATACCAGTAGCCTCCACTTTTTCAAGTTTCAATGCATACTTCACATTCTGCTTTATTACTGCCGGGGCTGCAGACAAGTATAGGGTCGTGTCTCCAGCTGTGAAAATTCCCACGAAGACAAAATTATTCAATGATTACAATTACACTAATTTCCAAAATTGTGCTCTGAACAAGTCAAAAATGTAAACCATACACTCTGAACGTTCTGGGCCTAAAAGTGGAGCATCCTGGCTTGTCGCTTGCATCTTCGGATCCATTTGATTTTATTCGTGATCGGTTGGCTAAGGTCAAAGGGTAAAGTGTGGACGGACGAGAGACGCGACCCTTCTTCTGCTTTCTTGAGTGTGACAAAAGTCACGTCGTTCCCAAAGAATTGGACACAGGGATTGATGTTTAGCGGAAGTTAATTTAATTTTACTCGGAACTTAAAAATTAAGTTATGATGGCAGGAACTCGCAACTCCGTTGAATTGAATGGGAAAATTGAGTGAGAGAGGAAACAGGAAAGTGGGTTTTTTAACGCGAGCATGCCGATGAAACTCTGTAAACCGCGATAGATGGCGCAAGGTGCAATTTGCAATAACAATTGAAATTTCTTGAACAACTAAACTTGATAAACTTGGTTTAAGAAAAACAACATAAGAAATTACAAGCAATAATTAATGATTTATGAATGAATGAGGCATGATAATTACTCCAAAATGTGACAATAATTTTGTAACAGGGGACTCTGCAAGGCGTTTTAATTTTATCAAAAACAAGTTAGCATATGCACACTACCTTAAGTCGATTTAATCGTAATGATAGCATCCACCGAATATCCTGCAATTGCATCAATTACAGCAAATAGGGTCAATTTCTCCGTCTGTTTGAAATTTCCAATGGCACATCGTACCAGCTGAAAGGATTTTAGTTGCTTCGCCCTGGCCTGATCTGTGCAGCTCTTCATATTTTTCTGGATTACATTATCCAACCCATCCGTGCATTGTGACACGTTGTAAATGAAGCAAAAGTAGCATAAGATCAATATGAACTGAATCAGACATAAAATTACTTTTGTTATAAAGATCGTTTCCACTCCGACTGCAAAGAGTGAAACCAGGATGGATACGTAGAGTGCCATCAGTGATGCAAGGATTATATGCAAAAATGGTCGACCGACATAATTGTTGAGATCCGCTATTAATATTTGCACGCAGCGGTAGTTGATTGTCCATAAGTCCCATTCTCGCAGACATTCTTCGGTTTGTGCCTCAGATGGATCAAGGTCCGGCCTAGAAAGATTTTGAATACTTTCTATATTGATTTTCATGATTTTTTTGTAATTGCACTTACTGCAACTCCTGCACAAAGTCATATCCCAAAATCGTGATCGGGACTGCGAGAAAAATTAAGAATGCAAATGGTGCCACGAAGTACATTTGCAACACGATTTGCAGCAAAGTCATGAGTAGCTTCCATCCGAAGGAATAGTGCATCGAAACGTGTAGACCAGCGGTGTAAGCAACGGATTTGCAAATAAAATTGGGGACAACTGCTGCAATTACATGGCAATGACAAATTCTAAGGAACATCATGGGCTGTAATACTGTCCCCAAACCAGTCATCGCCAGCACAAATCCAAGCAGGATGAGTTTCGCCCAGTTTCTTCCTGGAGGGATGTTGGATTTAACAAACGTTCCTGAAATAGAACAACTCATTTAAAAAGTGTGCATCTTAACCACATTATTGTAACCTTATCTACCGATGAATTGGACGTAGTATTTGTTGAACATGTTCATTGTCATCCGGAGTTCATCTCGCAGGCAAAATAAATGGATGTCAAACAGAGTCGACAGCCCTGCATGAAAGGCGACCAATAGCTGATACAGATGCCATGGAACTGTCAAATTCACCGAACCTCGGTATGCTAGAATGCAGAAATCCAGTATAACTGCTAATTTGACGATACTGATTGTTGCGACAATTATTCCACAGCGAATCTTTTCCCATTTCTTTGTGAGTGCAACCAGCCCCCTGTTTTTCCTATCCCATTTGTAAGGCACTACTCCAGCATGATACAAACATTGGATTGTGAACCCAGTTAAGGTCAGAATTGAGTCTGCCTCCATTTCCCCGAATGTAGTGTTTCCTAATAGTAAACGAATTAAATCCGAGACTACTGCAATGGCCAACCATGAAATCAACAATAAAAGATTATTGCATTCGGCATTCCTGTTAGCATGCAAGTCAATAGCATTAATGACTGATGATGGGGTTGATTGATGGACTGTACTTGGCATAAAATAGGCGGGAACAAGAATAATATATTTATGGTTTAACCTGGCTTTATACTTTAATTGGATTTAATATTCAGCTTTGTGAACAACATGAATTGGGTTTCGATTTGATTGGATTCATAAGCAATTGAGCATGTTTTCCAACAAAAATAAAGCCTTGACTGCTGCTGGAACATGCAATATTAACTTTGTTTTTAATTCTGCTATTGCTACAACAAATTTCCTGTTCACATGCTACCTGGTATGGTGCAGTGGTGTGTCGTTATTTATTCAGCTGTAAGCCAAGTTGCACATTCAAAAAAGTGAGCAGGGTTAAGGAATAAGGAGTAGACGGAGTTGACCAAAAAGTGTTTCTAATATTTACGGCAGCTTTATGTAATCGGACCAACAATAACTCAAGTATTCTATTTATAAATTATCAGAATAAAAAAGCCAGTCGACGTGGTTCTGTGGTGCTAAGTCATGTACTTTGATGCCCAGGCTATGTATCGAACGGACTATGCGGATGCACCTAATCTAATGTGCATACCTCCGCTTCCGACAAACTG
>JAAXYW010000207.1:0-50693 GCA_036851895.1 Orthonychiurus folsomi
TTGTTCTGATGAAATTTAAATTTATTTACGCATTAATTTCGTTTCCGGACTTTTCCCTAGGTTGAAGGAAACTTTTGTACGTCCGTGCGAATGCGTAAGGGAAATTCCCATTCCGTCGCGCGTCGCCTGCCTTCGTCAAAGTTTTAGGATTTTGACAACGGAACAAAAATACACGTGCGAAATATACGTATACGGTAGTGCGGCGTATTTGAGCATAGAATACCAATTAATATGGATGGAATTTAAAATAGATGTATACAAATAAGCTTAGAGGACACAATATAAAAATCATGAGAAACTCCTACTTTTGTGCAAACAAGGCAAACCCATATTTTGTGGCAGCAAATAATTTATAAAGATTTGATTGGCTTGGTACAGGAATTCCTTCAGAAATACGAATAACATTACAAAATAATACAATGCATTTTCTCCACTTTCTTCTTTCCCTGGTGTACGTACAGCCGCAGAGCAGGACCGTATCATGTGACTTCCGGCCCCCGGCGGAAAATCATAGGAAAAATCCACCACTAAATTATTACAAAATGCTTTTAAATTTGGTGCTATTATTTGACAGCCGTTCACGCTATTTTCCCAGCCCACAAGGCCCAACCCCAGATGGGATTAACGTGCGCGTACGTTCGAGCCCCATACCGATGTCGTGCATCATCCATAATACTACAGCAGCGCAGCTCAGTCCCTCCTTAAATATTCTGTATGTAAGTGGATTCGTGGAGAAAAGCCTTCAAAATAAGAACATGGGGCTAATAAATAAATAAAAAGTCGCCGAGGCTCCTAAAATCGAACTTGTCAATGCAATGCAGTGCTGAGCTTGAGCCGTTGCCGTACAATGGCACGGCGCGGCGCGGAGACGGTATTGGATTGGAATTTGGAACATACCCGGATTAAAGGAACCTGACTTTTCGAGGTCGTATTTGTCCCTCCGTTTGCGAATTGACTGAACACTCCACTACAGGATTGAATAGAGCCAATTCCAACCCCTCGTCGTAGTAGTTGTGTAATTTAATTTTTTAGTATTAAGGCTTAGGTTTTGAGTCGACTGTGAAAACAAAATGACCCAAATACTGAACGTACGTTCGTACGATGTGCGGATTTTGCACCACATTTCTCTCATACGAGTTTATGGGGCTTAAGGTTTTACGGCCAAAGGCATCAATAATGCAAATAATAATTTGGCCTTGGCCGTGTTTGTGTTCTTCTTTCCATCAGATGATCCAATATGACGACGGGCGACCGGGACGGGGCTCCGAATTTTGTGAATCCGACGAAGACGATGATCCAACCCTTCCAATCCTCTCCAGGGAAAATTTAAATCTTAAAAACCAAAAAACAGATGTCAAATCGGATCGGGGCTATTAATGTCGAAGATGTCCTTCTGGATTGTCCCCATTGTCACAAAACAATTTTGTACACGAGTCGATTCCCATCCAACAATTTGTATGCCGACGACGACGACGAGGAAAGGTCAAGTCGGACATCGGCTGGGATTGCAAGGGCCATAGATTTCAGTGGATTTTTCAAAGGAAGTGCCAAGGGGTCGGCGGTAGTTGGGAGCTGGGGTGGCGGGAAACAACCATTGGGTTTGAAAGGATATTTTTCGTCAGTCGCGGCCGGGGATCCTCAACAAAGACGAAGACGGATTTGTGGACTTGTTCTTGTCCTCTTGTCATTTGTCATTGTCCTCAGTGTATTCCTTCAATCCACGACGACGACGGGGGCAGGAGGAATTGACCTGGGTCAAGGTCATATGAACCCAATGGATGAGTTGTCGTCATTTCAACCCATTGTCAAAATGAAGCGGTTGCCCCATTGCATCATCATTGGAGCTCGGAAGTGTGGGACGCGTGCATTAATTGATATGCTCAACCTTCATCCACAGGTTCGTGACTTTGTTAATTAGGGAAGGGGAAATTGATCGTTTTTCCTTTTTAAGACAACAGCGTAGTAAACAGAAAATTAGGAGATAATTACACGGGGTTGGAATTGTAAACTTCCGTCCGATGTTGTGGGCAGGTCAGACCAGACCAGGTGGAGGAACGTATTTTGCGTGCCTGTCTGGTCAAATTCTTAAAGAAAATGCCATCAACCAAAGCATTATGGGAATTGTGTGATCGATTCTTCACGGAAAGTTAAGTTGGGTTGAAAAGTAGGGCAGCGGGAAGTCAATTACTCACAAGGAAAATTATTAGTGGCGTGTGCCGTATGTATGCTCACCTGACCAAGGCACGTCTTCTATACTTATGACTGCGCGTGTCGTCCTCAGGGGGGATGGGCTGGTCCCAAACCAAAGAAGGGAGGAACTTACTTCCAAGTTTATAAATTCCAGGGTACTAGGTAGTAGGTACTGCAAAAATAGCCAATGATGGATTTTGCACCACACCATATTCCTCTCCGATTGTAATATTAACCTGACCTCAAAATTATAGGTATGAGTGAAGTTGTGGATGTAATTATGACTGTATGTAATTATAGGTGGAGAAGGCGGCAGTGGAAGTGCACTTCTTCGATCGAGATGATAACTACGGGAAAGGGCTGGACTGGTACCGCCACCACATGCCGGACACGGCCCCGGATCAATTGTCCATTGAGAAGAGTCCCAGCTATTTTGTCACTCCGGAGGTTCCGGAACGCGTCGCGGGTATGAACAGCTCTATCAAATTATTCCTCATCGTCCGGGAGCCCGTGACCCGCGTCATTTCTGACTACACACAAATATATGGGACCACCTCCAAATTACATGTGAGTGGGAAGGATTTTTATATTCGAATTTGGATTTTTATGCCCATTTGTAGTAAGTATTATATAATTTAGCCATTTACTAGTGGATTTATTCACGAATGTCTAGTACTTGAATTTGAGTTTTCATGTTTTAGAAGTATAACTACTGCGCATGCGCGAGACATCAATTCTGACACGCAGCAATGATTTCTAATTGTAATTGTCACCATCAAATCAGATTGCATTCCATATCAAAATTCCCTGACATTTGAGTCGCGCCGCTCGTGACACCAAAAGGCAAATGTCTCAAGACTTGAGACAAGAGGACTGACTTTGTGTGTCTTTGTCCAATTCAAAATCCAATGGGAATGACTGGGCGGTAAATATGAATGTTGGTTGGGGTTGGTTGTGTTTGGGAAGGGAAAGCAATGCCCTTGAGCCTTTGACTTGTGGACTTTCCTCTGGGGAGTACGAGACGGAATATGATATGAAGGAGTCGAGGCGTATGAATATTGAATCCCCTCCATTTTCATTGGCACTTCAAAGTCAAAGTGTCCGTCCCATGCTTCGGCACGGACAACAGATAGACAAAACACCATCCACCTTGAGGCTATGCTATGCTCTGTGGGCTGGCGACAAGCCACTTGATACTCAAAGGCCAAGGCAATGTACCCCTAGACTCTAGACCAGACCGGCCATTCAAATCTCTAATGAATTATTCCCGCGCCGGGCCACTGCCAAGAGAAAGTTTGGAGTGCTAATGACTCCTGTAGTCTATATGCTAACTACCATGCCAAAGTAACAAGGATTTTATCAAATTAATGAATTTTACCTTTACCAAAATTTTTAATTAGTTTTGACGATGCAGTTCCTTCAGAAAATGCAAATGTAGTTCCTTTAATTAAAAAGAAGAAACAATGGGTTTTTCATGGTAAACAATTATCGGGTTTTACACAGGGCTGGAGATGGCTTAGACAAAAAAGCTTGAAAAGAAAGCTCCCCAAAATTTTACTTTGCATTAAAAAGGGCGGCGGCGGCGGCGGCGACGACGTGCATGATTTACCAGAAGCGAATCCGAGCCGCTGCTGCGCTCCAGCCCAACCACACAATGTTCTTTAATTACAGTTTCTGAAGTCATTTCTGGATTTTAATCATGTACAAGTTAATTAGTGGGAGGGAAAGGAACAAAGAAAATGCGAAGCCAGTTAGTTTAAGGGGAGGGAGTGGAATGCTGGATTTCCTGTAATTAAGCCTGTAATTACTGCCGCCTTGTCCCGTAATGCACTACCCACAGGAGCCACTGCCCCCCTTTTCCGTTCGTATCCCGTGTATTGTACATGGAGGGTTGGACGAAGAAAGACGAAGACAACCTATTTTGCTTACGAAAGCATTCCACGCGAGACTAAACGGGATGTGGAAAGAAAGCACGGAGAAAGGGAGGGAAAAGTTTGGAGGAACGGAGTCAGGTTTCAAATTAATGCGAAACTTCCTCTGCATCTCAATCACTGGTTTAATTTTTGAGCTCGTATCAAAACCCCGTCCGTCCTATCTGCATCTCAATCACTGGTTTAATTTTTGAACTCGTATCAAAACCCCGTCCGTCCTTGGTTTTAAAGAACCTAATTTTCAACTTTTGGCGGAAGACGGCATTCATTACATGTGATTCTGTGAAATTTGAGCACGGAATGCCAATGTTCGACGGATAAAATGTAACGATACAATACAATGCGCATTTTGTGCTTTAAATGAACTTTGCGTTCAAAATGAAATGCTCGGTAACTAAATACGGTACCGGTACCATAAGAGCTAGCTTACTAGTAAAAGTCGTAAACTTCCAGTGAGCAAAATTTTTGAATAAAAGTAAATACGAATACACGATTTTCTTGTAGGAATAAAAACCCAAATTGTCAAATATAATTTGTCCTACTCGGATTTTTTATGGCTTCGCATCCCAATGTAAACTACTGGAAATTGGGGGGCATAAACTGCTATTTCCTACCCGGGTTTTCAATTTTCAAGTCGTGAATGAGCAAAGGGCAAGTAGGAACAATGTTAGGCTGTAAAAGGTGGACACGGATGATCTTCTAAATAAGAGATAAGACAAACACAACGCTGCACTGCACCGCATTGCACGTGTTCTCAAGCTTTACATTTAGTAAGCATGTTGGTTTTAGGACTTCAACCGAAATTGGCCTGGCCTTTCTTTTCCCTTGTACGATACGTTTTTCAGAATGGCTAAGGCTATGACCGTGACTCCTTTCCTTGATGCGGTGTGATGGTTCATGTAAATTGCAAGTTTCGCATAGTTAACTCTTAAACAACAGCAATTCATTTGCATTATTTAAGGTAAATCCCTCACCCTTGGTACACGTGCTACGGTGTGAGCTCACATTGGCAGTTTAATCTCCTCACCCGCTCTCAAAAACAACGGGAGGACGAATTACAAGCGACTATGTGCATCCTTACGCACAAGTGAATTCAGCATACACCAGGAATCACAAAAAAAGGATTTCCTGGAATTTTGACATTTAAACCTTCTCTGTATAACATGGCAATTGCATTTGGGTCCATTTTATTGAAGTATCCTTTCGGGAGCCAGCTTGGTTAGGCTTCAGGCGCTTTTGGCATTCGCAAACTATATATTCCGACCACGCGACGTGGTCTTTAGCATTTTCATTGAGGAATCCAGCCCACTCAACTCCAAAATGCAATTACGATATGCAATTTATGCACAGCTCTCGGCTAGGAGGAAAATCGACCTTTCCTGCAAAAGAAGCCAACTGAANTGGTCTTTAGCATTTTCATTGAGGAATCCAGCCCACTCAACTCCAAAATGCAATTACGATATGCAATTTATGCACAGCTCTCGGCTAGGAGGAAAATCGACCTTTCCTGCAAAAGAAGCCAACTGAAACTGAAGGTCGTCGTTTGGCAAATCACTGCCTCCGAGGCAACTTGTTAGGTTTATAGACTAGGACAAAGTTAAAATTGTAATAGCCATGTTTCGTGTAAGAGGTTTGCCGCTGGCAAGGCGGTCTCTTCTTGTAACGTGTCGCATTTGCACCCTTACAAGGAATAGTTTAAAATCTGAATGTACTAAAATCTAACAATTAAATTTCTAATGAACAACAACTGTTCTTGCTAAATTTTAAAAATTAATCATTTAACTACATGAATCCATTTTTTCATGCAGAATACATCTCGAAGCCCCCGCCTGGAAGAATTGGTCCTTCACCCCGACGGCTCCGTCAATGTTCACTACAAAGCCATTCGAATTTCCTTGTATTCCCGCTACCTCCAGCGTTGGTTGGATGTATTTCCGCCGAGTCAAATCCACGTCATAGATGGGGATGCCCTCATCAAGGACCCTTATCCTCAATTACCCGTCTGGAAGAATTGGTCCTTCACCCCGACGGCTCCGTCAATGTTCACTACAAAGCCATTCGAATTTCCTTGTATTCCCGCTACCTCCAGCGTTGGTTGGATGTATTTCCACCGAGTCAAATCCACGTCATAGATGGGGATGCCCTCATCAAGGACCCTTATCCTCAATTAAGGGAAGCGGAGGAGTTTCTTGGCCTCCAGCCCCGTCTCCAACGTGCTAACTTCTACTTCAATTCCACGAAGGGTTTCTACTGCTGGCGGCGCCTGGAGTCATCGGATTCTGCGCAGACGCAGAGCAGCAGCAGTAGCAGTGGCGACGGGAACACAAACACCTCGTCACCGTCAACGAATCTCCATTGCCTGAATGACTCAAAGGGAAGGCCACATCCGGTTGTGGACAGCCACATTGTGTCCAAATTGCGACGCTTCTACCATCCACATAATTTGCGATTCTACGACATGGTGGGCAGGGATTTTGGTTGGCCAGAGAAATGAAGGTAGCATTGTGCAGCAGCCATACTCCGCGTCGCGTTAAAGACATTAAATATTTGATTAATTACAAATTAAGGTTTGTCGTCAACATTTGAAAAGGGATTTATATTATATTTAAGGTCTGTTGTAGTAGCATGCGTACGTATTATAATTGAAATGAAACTGAGCTTTTCCTTTTCCATCCCTGAGTTTCGAATGTTAGACCATACCATATTTTTATTGCGCATCCGCAAACAGCAGGAAATGTGAATATGAGATCGGCTGGGAATTTGGAGGAATTTTAGCACGGACACAAAATGGAAATCATGAGTTGATTTTGGTCGGGCGGGGAACGGAAACATTACCCGAAGGTAAATTACTGCCGACGCTTAGGTCTCATGAATGGCTGAAGGCGGAAGGCTTTTAACTTTGATTTCCTATAACCTTTAACAAGGCGGCGGAAACAGCACGCGGTAAAAGTAAACGACTCACGGCCCCACTTACGTCGGGGTTTCAACTCCAAAGCCTTTACAAAAACCGGGGATTCAAAAAGGCTCCGTGGCGCGTGACTTGAAGTCGTACAATCCAAAATCATGTTACGCGCTCATGTTACATCGTGTTACAAAAAATTCCTTCACCCTGGCCCTTATGTAATGTATGGCCCATTCCATAGCCTGTCTGCCTTTCCCATTTGCCATTTGCGGGTCTAACTTAAAAACAACACCCTTCAGTCGCCGTTGTCGTATTGCTCACCGGTATGTGTGTGTGTGTGTTACCCGGTTTCACCCCGGTAAATATTTCACAACCTCATCCGCTGATCCCACGACACGTCGCCATGCCATGTCTGCCGTATAATTGCACGACCTTATGTGACAAGACACGACAGCTCTAATTCCACGTACAAAAGCACATGGAAATAACGGAAAACATTGGATACAATTAGAGTTGACATGTGAATAGCCCTAATTAGCATAAATGAGGCTAAGCCATGTGTCATAAACATGTGCCGTCGGCAAATGGCCGGTTTAATAGCTTGTTTCGTGTTTTATGAAATGAAATGAAGGGAGAAGGAAATAATGAATAAAAATCCGCCAGGATCTGTCAGCTGAATTGGAGCAGTGCAGTGTAGTGGGCTGGAGGGAAAGAAATTAATTAATGGGAGTTTGGGTTAAGCCGAAAGGTAAGCCTGGGTGGGCGAAATGCTCCGTGGGAAAGCTTACTTTCTCCCGACTGACAATCCTCCCGGTTTATGGGTCATACGTACGCGTATTAAAAGGCATGGCATGCCTGACTCGGAGAGGAATTAATGATTGTGATTAAACAAGCAAGTCAGGGAAATGGGGTAGAGTACAATACAATGGGTAGTGGGGATATAGTACGGCCGGACAGCAACACTTGGTGAAAAATTGTTGCTCCCCTCCAGTTTATGGGGGTCTGAATGACGGAATTAATGCAGTATAATACATGGGGCTTAGGGCATAACATGGACTTTAATTAACTTCATAGGATTAAGAGGCAGAATATTTCCTTTATTTACTTTCTTCCCTTACCCCCTTGTCTGTCATTAAGTACTCGTGGCGGGATCCTTTGCGTGTCCATTTCCTTCGGCATCCCTCTAACTATCCACCCATTGTATAAACTTTCTGATCTCCAGGATTTACGATTTGAACTCAGCTTTTATGATACCGGAGTGTCTGGGACTCAGGAGGGAGTCGGGGCGGGTTTTGGCAGACACGGATTTTCTCACTTCCTACTTTGGTACGGACGCGCCAAATCCGAAGTACTGGACGATACGAGGGGTCGGACCGAATCTGACGTTTTCCGGATTTCTCTCAATAATTTTCAAAATACTGGAATGGGCTAGACCAGTTAGGGTGAGCTAGTCATATCAATATTAAAAGTAATGGATAGGGAAGCGGTTGAAAACCACCAGCGGCGGGAAATCCGTGGTGTGTTTAAGTGCTGGGTGGGCAATTTGAGGAAGGAGTACTTTAAGTTTATGAAAATTGCTTCCACTGGAGGGAAAACTGTTGCTGGATTGTGTGTATGGTTTGTGAGTGGGTGGAAATGGGCCAATGGCAGGAGATGGTGTCTCCAATGAAATTTGGGGACCACTCAAATAATGGTTTGAGTGCATTGCGTGGGTATTGGCATAGGCGACCGGCTTCAGGAGATTTTAAGGTAGGACGATGGCAAATGAGAATCTTACTGTGTAATGGGAACGTATTTCATGTTTTGAAAATAATGATGTAACCATGAGTGAGTGCGTGGTGTCTTATTATTATTCAAATTTCCCGGTGCGCAGTCCGTATGGCATGCTGGAGTATGATCTGCTGTTTGCGTGGGCAATAATGATTCATTTTGTTTGATTCAAAGTATCCGCTTTTCTGCTTCTCTGTAATCTCAGTCAGAGCTGGTGAGCAAATAAATCCCCAAAACAACGATGAATACCACATGAAACGAAATCCTATAAATTGCTGTTACTAATGTTGTGATGTGTGGTGTGCTGTAATTAGGCTTTCTAGAAATCTAGTACTAACTAGCTTGTAGTCTACTCCGAAATTATCCTACTACTACATAAGAAACCAAAATTCTCTAAACATTTTGTCTCGTGTGCAGATGAATTAAAATGGTAGCTAGTGCATGACGTATCGTAGCTTTCCCGCTTTCATCAGATACAAATTGCGCAAAATGTGAATAGTATATGTAGACCCGAAGGTACTACCGCAAAATGTGAATATTAATATTTCCGGTTCTAGTTTCTTGTAGTAATTCTTAGCGTCTAACGTTACCCCTAGCAAAATTGTATCTTCTTCAGATTTACAACTGATTAGTCCAGGATTTTTTACAATGAGGAAATTCAGATCAAGCGGGTAAAACTGTACAAAAAATTTGCTAGATTCTATAACAGTGATGCTATTCACTATTCGTGTCTCTCCAGTCAGGGCTTTATCCTATTATAAATGGTGCAATACCTCTAGTCATGCCAAGTAGGTGCTATTCAGAACTGTTTATTGAATTTCTGTGTTTGTTGATTTGAATGGTACAATTGATGTCAGCGGGAATGCGAACGTTGCACAAAGACCTTCGTATTTATTTTTGATTGGCTGTTTACCTCCCGTTTGCGAGGAAATGCGGGACCCACTTCATCAGCATCCAACCATGAAATGTAATGATGTCAACGCAAACAAATTTCGAAGCCCGGCCACGCCCCTTCGCAATAACCCCCTTTGAATATTTATCAAGTTTTTTTGGCTTGTGTTTGCAAAAAAAATATATGTGACCGTCGCGTGTGACGCCCATATGAATTGAGCGCATGCATGCGTATGAATAGGAGAGCAAATTTCTAGTAATTCTAGTCAATTTAGCTTAATGAGGTAGCAAATTGTATGGAACCTACTGGTTGGTTCCTCAACTTCAGCATGACATTATATAGCGTCATTATGTTTTAAATTTAATATTGTTGATTAATTAATGAGCGATGTACTTTGTAATTAATATACATACATACAAGAAATATATTATAGATTTACATACTAAACTTAATCGTCGTGCCGTACCGTTTGTTGTTAAGAAACAGACCGTAAGTGTCAAATCTCAAACATATCATATCCAGGATTATCAATTCTGAAATTGTAAACTCATCACATATCAATGAATTTGTCTTAAAGGATTCGGCGGGGATTTGAACTTGAAATGTATCAAAATGTGTAAATTGTTATAACCACTATGAGTAGAGTACTTCCTTAGATCCATAAATTCTACACGTTATGCTCGTGTCCTGTAATCGTATTGTGCTAGCAGGTTTGGGGATTTGTAATGTAAATCTTGATGTAGGGATTGCAATGTTATATATGACTAAAGTACGAGTCAAAAACAACTGCCAATATATCCTTTATATATTTATTACTCGAAATTATTATCAGTGTTTATCATGTTAGGAATGATTTGGATGTTTGGGTGGGGTCATTTAAAATTATATAATGTCTGTCGTAGTTTATCAAATAGTTTGAACATCTACATAATATATAACATTTAATAGAAGAAAATAAAAGTTGATCGCAAAAATTAAACATTCATTCAGTTTTATTATGTATAAGCAAAGCTAGTCCGGTTCAATTAGATTAATAGAATAGATTTACCCTTTATAAAATTTACACTACAGTTATGTTAATCTTTTATTACCGTGAAATGTTTTGAATTTGTCTGCGTTTATCACACCTAACACTTGCAATGTTCCAATTCATACAAAACACAATTAACTTTAGACAGAAGTGATTCCGCTCGGGGAAATAAAGTTTTGCACACAATCTTCTTGCCATCAGCTGAAGGGCAAAGTTAGTTCGGATGCGTCTATTTCTACCAACGTCTCGATGAACCTTGGATCTAACGAAGTATGCATAACATAAACAGGGAATCCAAGGTCCCCAAAACCCCAGAGGGGTAATTAGCCAGCAAACGGTTGTTGTGTAAACTGTGATGATTTATTTGGTAATAAAAATGTAATGGGTAGGACAGTTTGTAGAACTTTCTCGGAAAATACAAAACAGCGCTGTAATTGAATTTCATCACGTAATTTAAATTTGAAGTATTACACAGATATTTGTAATATTTCAAATTAATTAGGAAATGTTGCACGTACGTGCTCCCCTGTATTTGGATGAGCTTATTACGGAATACCAAAAGAGCTGAACAGCTCTTTGCTCTCAGCTTATTTACGACGCGTCGAGATAATTAAATCCCAAGTAATTTTGAATCCTTTGCCTTTGAATGGATCCACGGATGAATGTCCCTATTCATCATACCTTCATTAATTATCAGAATTTATAACTCCCTTGGATTTGAGTTCCTCCACTAAACCACAAGACCGCAACACTGCATGGATGTAAATATTTAAGGTGGGAATGTTCTCAACCCATACATAAGTATGGATTAGTTCAATGGAATTGGGGAAAGTAAACAGAATAATTCAAAATGGATTCTGGAGGAGAAAGGGAGGTTGTAGCTGGAAATGCACAGCACAGCAGGGAACTGGTAAGATTAAATATTATTAGAGCAAAGGAGTAGAAGGATGTTGAATTACTGGACAAAGACGACGAAGGAGGAACTCAATCTTGAGATCTCCAACCACGTTGAACCCACGAGGCGGAAAGCACTTCTATTCATCTTTAGAAATTCCCTAATTACTAATTCTCACCAAACTAAATCTATATATGTATGTAGTCCGTAGCCAGGCGAGGAAAGCATAGGGTGAAGCGAAGGATTTTTTTTTCATGTCCGAGATGAGTGAGTGAGAGAATTAAAGGTGGAAACACTTGGGGAAGGGAATTAAGGGCCTGGGGTGCACGGAATCCGCGTTTCCATTTGTTTTAACCTCACACATCATCATCAAGTTGAAACACGAACTCAATCAACGGAGAACTACGCAATACAACATCATGGGGAAAAGCAAAAACACTTTCGATCTCTGAAAGGTCTTTTTGGAATTGCTTCCAACCTGGAACCTTTCCGCACGGTGTGTGGTGAGTATACGGTACAGCTTGGAAAAAATAATTAGCAGGAGGAAAGTGGTTGAGTCTTGTTGGGGAAGAGCATCGCGGTCATTGAACTCTCGATGATTCATGCTAAGCGAAAATAGATTTGATCCACAATTCACATTTTGCAGTAGAATCTTATAAATCCAGTTAAGGACAAATATTAGGCATGCATGTAGTTGAGCGAATGCTATTGCTTTAGGAGAAAGCGAAGGCAGAGCTAATTTCCGAACTTATACCTTGGTTTTAGTATGCCACTACTCCATTCCCTGTTTAATATCCGTTCCATTTCACTAGGAATTTCTTATAGGTTAGCATGTCTGCCTTATAATATATTTTGTAGAATACAGAATAAGGCGCACTAAATTAATGTTCTAAATTTAATATCAAACAATCATTTAATACAGAACAGAGTGAGAAATAAGCGCAGATATCCTTTCCAGATAAATAAGAATGCATGTGCGAAGATGAGTTAGTGGATGAAATCAAACCTCAATAGTATCCAATATCCACGGAAGATACTCAGATAATCTAGTATAAATGCCAGGCACACCCTTTGCACAGATTTTTGATCCGAATGATGTAATTCCGAGTTGAACATGAATTGGTCCCATACTAAATGTTGGACTATCGTAAGATGTTGCCAGTGGCCCACCACTATCCCCCTGACATGTATCTTCGCCGACGTTGCCTCCAGCGCATATCTGAATGTTAGAAAATTACGCTTTGTTTTATTTTTAAGCTGTGGGTCTATTACCATCCATCCATTTGAGTCCATTACCTGTGTATCCTTTAGTAAGAAATAATTTCCAAACATTTTTGTGCACATCTCGTTTGGCATTGTGGGTACAATCAGCTTGATAAGATTTTCAGAGAGCTTAGTACTGTCTAACCAATCAAAATGTTGACGTAATTAATAATAATTTTACACATGATTACTAAATAATTTAGCTTACTCGTTGAGCGTGTGCCCCAACCCAACACGTAATCAGAGTTTTTGAGAAGGGATGCAGCATCCACACCGTATTCGCTGAAGAAAGGTAAGCAGACTGGAACCAGCCGTGTCGTCCTATTGGTTGCATTTCCGCCAACCAAGTTGTGACTCAATCGAATCAGAACAATGTCATTGTTCTTATTTGTTTTGTTGAAACCAGGATGAACAAACACTTTATCCGCGGTGAAGGAAATGTTCTTTCCCATAGACGACTGAGCCAAAATTTCGGTTCTGACAAAGCAAAATAAGGTAAGTCCGGTATTTTAAAGGCAGATTTTATGATTATCAATTACGGAGTTCCAAAATTTGATATGCAATGAGCAGCTGAAATAATGTAGCGTTGATTTAGAATTGTGCCAGCACATTTATACAGCGTTGAATCGGTGACTCCAATTTTATCTATATAAAAAAATCAGAAGTTGAAGAACTAACACCAAAAAGAATTGAACTCAATTTGTAATTTAGCTCACGTGAAAATCCAAGCCGTACGATCCAAGGAAATTCCCTTTCCTCAACACTTTCGCCACCAACAATCCGAGGTTTCCGAATTCCCGAATTGACAGGTGGGAGTCCGCATTCTTTCCAATTTGGTAATCGTTTGAAATTCCGGTGGGCCTTAAGTGAAATTTGATTTTCACTCGAATTCTGCAGACTGGGAGCAACTAGTGCTCTATTTGCAATCGCATTTTCGTCATCATCATTGATAGGTTGAACCGTAGTTTCTGTTGGCTCCGTTTGGGATCCATATATTTCTTCTAAATTGGTGGGCGCAATATCTCGTTCCGAATCAAACCGATTTGAAATCTCATTCTCGTTGGTATTACCAAAAACTATTGGACAGCAAATCTAGTCAATAGAGAGAAAATTTTCTTTATTCAAAAAAGAAAACTCTGCCTTCACAACGAAGGTAGCCATACAGGCTCAGAATACAACATTCAACTTTTTTTACACAATACAAAATTTGGTTTCAGTGTTTGGTTTGTAAACATTTTCAATTACATCCCGGGGAGTTTATAATGAGTGAGTAAAGGTGGTTTTGTAGAATCTGAGACGACCCTTTGAGGCCTTTCATTTCTTAGTGAGTTACGTTATTATACGATATTATTAGTACTTTCAAGAGTATTGGTAAGTTTTGAATCACTTCGTTTCGTGCCAATTAACAAAAACGTTGGTACAATATTGCAAGAGTTTAGACAGGAAATATGGAATTTAGAAAAATGTTAATCGGAAGCTTGTTATAAAAGATTACCTTTAGTTTCCCCTCAACCTCTTCATCAGTTCCACAGTATTTTGTAAGACTGTTGACTTTATCTGAAGTCCCGCATTGCCCCACAGCCAAACAATCACAAACTGCATCACTAATATCCACAAATGTAATCTCCGTTGTTGCCGTGTCCCCAACCAGAGACTTTGGGTTAGAATGAATTTCACTCCTTCCTGTTTCCCCGAAGAGTATTTACATAAATTATAATAATCCCATCCTTTCCCATAAGTATTCCCCTTTGTCTCCTTAATTTAATTGTATTTATGCAAATAATGCAAAAAAGCACGAGAAACTTACTTAGCCGCGTGGTATAAAGTGCCATGGTAAACACCATAGCTGAGATGAGGAGAAATGTCCCGAAGTAAGGAAACATTTTGAATTATGCAAAAAATTTAAATTTCTTCTGAAACTAAAATTCTGCCAATACTTGCTTTATGCCAAAAGGCATTACCGGCCGCGCCAAACACTGCCAATTTGGAACTAACTAAAATTTACAAGCATTTCCGCGAAACCTACGACAATTTGTTCTTCGCTGTAGGTGCTGCATTGCATCTTACATGCATGCAACCTCCCAATCATACCATTATTGGGTAGTTGCAATTCTTCAATTGAATGGTGCGATGAATACAGTTCAACAAGCCCAGAATCATTGTGATCATTGTTAAGAGCAGTGCAATGCTAATAGCACACACACATGACACACACATACAACCAGGTGTCAAGTTTTTGCAAACTTGGCGAAGTAGAGGACCTTGAAGCCATAAGTATTAAGAGAATGTCTGCCATTAACACCACCTCAAGATACAAGAACCAATCCATTTAATCCGCACGCGGTCCTTCACATGTAACTACTGATGACTGACAGTTCCTTTACATCTTGTAGCTTCCTTTGTTCAATCTCGTTAGCATTGAAATATTAGTGCAGGTTATTTCTTGCAAGTTAATTAATGGGGAAGTATATGCCGCGAGCTGGTACGGGTATGGGTAGACTGCCAGCAATTTAGTTCCGCACAAGATCTCCACTAATAATTTAAGAAAAATATAACATATTTATGGGGGAAACTATCAATCAAAACGAATTTTAATCCCATTTCCTTTACTTTCAAGGCTAGCCCAGTACTACTGCTGCTTTTTCATAGGATGCTATAGCCAATGAAAATATTATATATAAATAAATATACAACTGTCCACTCAAATTATTTGAATATTTTATTTGATTAGGTAGTTTCCTTTTATTAGAATAATTTATTAGGGAGACATCATGAGTATTAGTAGCTACAGCTACCACCTCATCAAAACTAATTTTACCTCTTATTTTGCTCCATCTACGATTACATGTAAATAGTACGTTTCCGGCCACATAGCACATCTTTGGATTAAGAATGCATTGAACAAACTTGCAATTTCACGAATTGCACAACCTAAGTGAGTATCTTTGTAATTTTTAGTTTAGTCATAATAGATATTTGATTTCGCCTTTGTAGGTATGTAAAATTAGGAATGTCATTAATTCGTCGCTTTAAACTACAAAATCTTAGCCTGTAAGTATATAATAGCACCGTAATTCATCCGCTTGTTTAGTTAGCACGTTTAGCATTATATTTGCCTTAATTTTTACTATGCTAGCCTCACAAGATGCATATACTATCACCCATTTTGTTAATGTAGAGTACTTATGAAGTAGAGATCAATGAAAATTGAATATATTAATAGAGTGGAATCATTTTTAGCTGCCCAAATTAACTAAACTGCACACAAGTACTTTCAAATTGTCATGTCTGCAGCTGCTCATAATAAACTTATAATCGCTTAACTAAGTTTGCGAGTCCAAAAGACTCAGGAATTTCTATTGTCTCCAACCGAATACTTGAAGGGTTGAACGGAAACTTGACGGCAAATGAAAACTTGGTATCCATCAAAAGTTGCGATGCTTTGCCTTGCCCTTGCTGCTTTATTATTTCTTCTTTTCGCAGTTCTTGTAATCTACTTTGTACTTTCCTAATTATGATTGTTGAGAGTCGCGTTTCCTCATACTCGTCACTTGTGTACAAATTCAGAAGCTTAATAACCTGGTAAATACGATAAGTACATTAGTGGAAACACAAACAAAAATTCTACAAGAATAATTGAAAGTATTCTTCATACCTGATTAATCGTGAGTTTATCACATATTCCGCATATAGAATCGACGTCTCCCTCAGTTTTCCTGGCTTGCAGAAGTTGGGAAGCTTGAATTATAGGTTGAAGTGTTGCCGTAACGTCTGCGTTAATTTTGTTTTGCATGCACCATTCCTGAATTGTCATACAGTTTTAAAATCCATATATGATTGTATTATTATTGATATTTTAAAATGTAAAACAACCTCCAGTACAGAAACATTGTAACGGATCTGCATCCCTTTCGACCAATGACAAAGATCCTTCCTAAGTAGCAGATTATTCAAAGCTCCAGCGCACATGTAGTAGAACAGCTAAAAAAAGTAGTGAAATCCTAAATAGTACAAGAAAACAAACAACTTTTGTTGACTTTTATTGACTGACCTGTCTGAAAATTTGGATGACAACTTCTGGGTCCAGACCATATGATCCAAATAACGAGTGCATAACATCCAATTGTTGCGTCATCGTGTCCAATGGTTTCTTTACTACAGCTCCAGGCTCAGACGAGACAGAAGACTGTCGACTACGGTTACCCACAACGCTAACTGAAGAAGTGAGCCCTGAATCATTCTCAAGCAATGCTGGAACTATTAGAGGTTGGATTTTGTCTTCCAACAGTTTGATAACCATCTGTGCGAAACAATAATGAATGTGAACCAAACTGATTTCACTTGAAAAGAAATTGTGCCAAAATCTACTCACAATGTATATCCAAACAGCAATGTCACTCAGCACTTGGCGATACTCAGAGAGATCAAAGTTTTTCAACGCCTGATCATTTTGCTGAGGAGAGTTATCCCTTTGAAAGTTGACGTCACCAGAATACTGTTTAAGTGTATGGAGAAGCCTAAGCACATTGGATAGCCAAAGAACCGACACCTCTAGGTCATGAATGCCTTTCTTATTAATGACCTTCTTGATAGTGTGGATTGCGGATGTCAGAAGGGAGCGAACCTTGAAATACACAAATCCCAAATAAAACTTCGTCTTAGTAAAACACAAAATCAAAAAATAGCGTTACCTTGTTATCATCGTTCAGATAGTCGGTGTAGCGAATGCACATAACCAGTATGTAAGCTGGAAGACCAGGCAAGGAATTGACGGCTATTTGAGTTTTAAGGTCAACGATTAGCGCCCGCATAATCCTGCTCTCGTTCTCAACACTGTATTCCAACATTCCCAGATACTCCCTCTCCTTCTTACGGACAACGGCCTCTACGGCAGTTGGAATTGTCTCCTCAAACTTACTGGACCCTTCAAATGCCAGCTCATCTTGACCCAAAGACCTTTTCGTAGAGTTCTTAAGTTGACGCTTCAATTTCCGGACTTGCTCTTGCAAGGCATCATTCTTTTCTCGGATGTCCTAAGTAAATGTTAAACCTTGTTAGTGGTCAAATCTACAAGTCACATAAATACTATCATGATTTAAGGCAAATACCAGATTCTCAGAAGTCAAGCGATGAACCTCGTGCTGCAATACGGCCTCATTATGTGAACCAGGTGTTGATTTGAGGTTTCCAGCCAACAGCTTCTGTTGTCTTTCGTTGTCAGCTTTCACACTCGTTATTTCATTTCGTAGTTCAGTTTGCATCTTAGATTTAGAAGTTTTCTCGGCCTGAAGTTCACTTTCTAATTGCTGAATCACCTATGAAAAATCGGATGAGTATATTAGTTAAGGCACAATTCCGGTTATTGCTTTTAAAGTTAAGCTAATTAGCTAATCTTACAGTTTTTTGAGTTTGAAGAATCAGCCCAATTTCATCCTCGTCATCCCCATTCAGTTGAGGGGAGTTAGATTTGTTTGGGGAAGCCAGTACAGTTCGAAGTTGAATAGACTCTTCTCGTTTACGGGCAAGTTCTTCCTGCATACTAAGGAATTGACGATGAACTTCCCCACTAGGAGATTTGTCTCCTTTTTGATTGAGGTCAACAGACTCTCTTAAGTGGTTCAAATCGTCCCTTAGCTTAGCATTTTCCATTTCCAATTCTTGTAACTGTAATTTGAAATTGTTAATTGGTATATTAGCTCTTAGCTGTCATTATGCCGTGTTGCATTAAACTTACCCGAATTAAGTCCTGTGTCCTGCGTTTCTCACTGTATGGCGACTCATTTTCCTTTTCTTCGTACATCTTTTCCAGCCTTTCCCGCTCGTCCTCGGAAGCTTTTAGCTTTTGCTGAAGAATCAAAATTAGACCTACATCTTCTCCTACACTTGTGTACACTGGCCCATCCCCGCTCGATGATGGCTCAACCTTGATCGTATTCTCAATCTGAGCACTCGACTGGTGCCCAGCTTCACTTGAAATAATTGACTCAAAACCGGATGACACCGTGTCGTCAGATCCCATTCTGCTGTGGCCACTCATATTCTTCCTTGGAAGAGGAACGGGGTTTTTTGTCTACAAAATAAAAAGATCAAGAATTATTCTTAATAACAATAATGGCAATGATAATGTTGAGAGACAGTTTTCTATACTACTCCATGCAGGATACTTTCTCATGACTCAACTCAGAACGTGCAAGCAATTTTGATTTTTACTACAGGAAATTTTGAGACACGCATTACAATAAATAATATGCTTAACGTACGTTGGGGTACGCAAATATTTACGATGAAAGTTAGGAACTACAATTTTAGGAACTACGAGGTATTACAGATCGAGCAAAGTCACAAGACACAATATTAGAAACATACATATCTTGCCAGTTCACTTTGCCTCCGGCGGGCCTGATCAGACATGAAATTAGTTGATTGCCCGTGAAATCGTAACATTGAATCCCGCAATTTATAACTTAGCCTTATTATGATTGCCGTGAAATTCTGAAGGCGTATTTTAATATGAATTACCTGCTCTAGATTTTGAATTTTTGCTTCTGAGTCAGCCAACTTCCTAATCATCTGTTGATACGCGTGCCGCTCAGAATCCCTTTCTTTCTCCAAATTCTTCAATTCATTCAATATTTTTTCGGATTCTTCGTTCCTAGCGTTGAGCGTTTCAATCTCTGTGATAAAAGCTAGTGCTCTTTCATCAGCAGCAGCCTTCTCTTGGTGAATTGCTGAGATTTGTGCTTCAAGTGAAGTTTTCGTTGCCACCAAGTCCACTTTCTCTTCCAATTCCGATTTCAATTTGGTTTCTAGGCTAGACTTTGCAGTTTCTAATAGCGCTATGTCTGCAAGCGCTTGTTTCAATTTCGTCTCCAGGGATTTGACAGATTCTCTTTCGGCTTTAAGTGTTGCAAGTTCCGCTTTCATCGTCTTAACCAGTACAATGTCTTTGGCCTAAAAAATGAACAATAAAATAATTTTATGGCACAAACATGAATTGTTCACACAGCTCACTCATACCATTTCCTCAATCTTCTGTTGCTGCGAAATAATCTTGTTCTCCAATCCCTTGTTTAGCTGCTTGACATGTTCTAAACTTCTTGCCTCCATCTTTAGCGACCTCAACTCCTTCTTGGCCAAATATCGACGAATGCAGCTTTGAACAAGAACAATATTCTTTATCTTCTTCTGGTAATGTTTTCTAGTCAAGTAGCCCCGCAAATTTCGCTGAATAATCGTGGCAGCCTTAACTCTCCTCAAATGACTAGCACGTTGCCTCGCCAAGAATCCTCTGGCCAAGCATTGGACCCGCAATGCAAACGCGCAAGTTTGCAGATAACGTCTTCTAGCAAGATAGCATCTCAAATTCTTTTGGACTATAATGGCGGCCGCGGTTTGCCGAAGGAAGAGAGCCTTTCTTCGAGCTAACATGCCACGGGCATGCCGCTGAAGGCCAAGAGCTGCAACGCGAATTTTTTTATAACGGTTCTTATACAGCCAGCCTTTAACATGCTTCTGAATCATAATTCCACAACTTCGAAGTCGATTATAACGCAATTTCTCGGTAAAAGCGACTTGTCCGGCTCTGAAAAATATTTTGGTCTTCCCGAAGCGATACTCGTCTTCGTCCTAAAATAACCAAAATAGTATTAGCAAAAGACTCATCCATTAATCATCAACATTAAAGCATTGTAATGGAGCAATTCTTACCTTTATTATATTAAGTATAATAGTCTCGCAAGTTTGTCTCATGTCAGCCCGTATAATATCTTTGGAATGGCAAAGAACTCGATATCGCCCAAAAAAATCAGCATAGGTCCATCTATTGGTTTAAGGGTCTCAGTTTAATCCGATTGGTAGTATGAAAACTCCAATAAAAAAATGCTTTACATACCTAGATGGAAATCCAGCTGCAGAAATTCGAATTGTTTCCAAAACCCCACAGGCTCTCAGTTGCTGAACTGCTCGGTGAGGATCAAATTCGAATGCCGATTTTGAGTCATTTGGCTTAATGCATCTGACGTAGTGAGGTGTAGTTGCGTTCAAAGACGCCATCAATAGAGTCAGACTGTCACGAAATTGACTTCCAACTGTTTTCTTTCTCGCTAAAGTGTTGCTACTTGGAGGTGCAGCTGAAGACGATGTAATTGTGACTTTCGGCTTTTTCGCCGCTCCTTCATCTGCCTTCTTTTCGCGAAGGAGGAATGTGATCCATTCATTCTAACAAAATAGTTATGCAATAGTAAATAGTTAAGTTAACCTTGATGTCATGATGATCAATTACCTTCGACTGAGCCACAGTTCGAATCTGTTCCTGCAAAACGGTATCCCGATTCTTTTCAAGAAAACCGGCGCTTTGATACTCAACCTGGCAAGAACCCAAGATTCATTATTTCCTTGCTTCTCTACTGATTGCTAAGTTAATGTCTCAGATGCTACTGATAATTTGCCTACCTTGTCAGCAAAATGAGAAATGATGAAAGCAGCGTTGCTCATTCGAGGCTTGGAAAAGTGCTCGGAATTAGCGCACTTGCCATATAGCTTGAGTGTCCAAGACGCATCGCTCCCTTGAGGCATGCGACATTCTTCGTCCAGTAGATCGAGAATTCCCAACTTGGTTTCAATGAGGTCAATACAAGGTTGATTATCGGAAAATTCGATGAAGGTCCATTCAATGCCTTCTTTCACATATTCCTCTTGCTCCAATTTGAACACGTGCTAAAAGAACAAAATTCCGTCCATACATCAATATAAATGCAACCATAATCCATGCATGAGAACTAGTGTGGTGTGGTGTGGTGGCAAACGAGGCAAAGTGTGGCAAACCTGGTTAAATTGCTGCTGAAGTTTCTCATTTGCATAGTTTATGCAGAACTGCTCGAAAGAATTGATATCAAACGTCTCAAATCCGTAAATATCTAGAACACCGATGAATCTAAACCCAAGAAATCCAAGTCAGACTAGCATGGTCAGTTTGGTTAGAGATTCTAAATATCCAACCTATTAAACTTTGCGTTAGTTTTAAGAGATCGGTTGACTCCATCCACAATCCAGTTAAAGGCTTCCGCGTAAAGCATTTTAGCAAAGGCGTCCTTGCAGAAATTCGCTTCCTCTTCGGACATACTTTTGATAAATTCTTCTTTCTGGCTTACAATTTTCCTATTGCAAAGCCACTTTCGCATTGAATCAAAGTCGACACCAAGCAGTTCTGAAAACGCTTCAAGGTGCCCGTCATCTTTCTATTAACCAAAGAAAACAAATTTTATGTACAGCTTTTAACAAAATTTGAGATCGAGACAAAGATATTGATTCAAGAATGCTTACCGATATGCTGCAAGACTCCTTGTCATTCTGTGCTGATATTCTTACATTTCCTAAATGCAGAACAGCCGCGAGAAGTTTAAAAAAATTTCTTCTGTTATCAATTCCAAAACCCAAAAGCGTGAGGGCTTCTACGGTTTCTTTAAAGCACTCAATATCGTTCACTCCTTCAATGGTTCCTGCATCGCCTTGGCGTGTGTAATGAAAAGTTTGACAGTCATCTAAATACAGTTCTGATACCTACAAAGCAAAAAGCATATTTTATGTAAAATATTTTATAATGCTACAGTGGGCCCTCAACTTTGTGCATTTTACCTCAGGGTGAGCATCTCTTGCTGCACAAATTTGGTAGAAAATGTGATAATTCCGCTCATCCTCTGACTGGAAAACAACTCTAGATTTCTCAAGTAGGTATGTTCTCATCGAGGCCCCCATAATGGCAAATTTGTTGTCAAAGTGTAATTCGACATATTTACCTACATTAGATTAAATCAGTAATTAACCTGTCAACTACTCAAATTATGAGTAACTTACCAAATCGGCTGGAATTGTCGTTTCTTGTAGTCTTTGCATTTCCAATCGCCTCCATAATAGGACTCGACGCCAGAACTTTCTTTTCTATATGGGTTTCATTTTCTGAACCCCCAACAGTAGCAAAATACCTCATAGCATATTTTGCATTCACGGTCTTCCCAGCTCCTGACTCACCGCTGACTATAATTGATTGATCACGACCGTCCCTGTGATTAGAAATTGGATTTTAATTGCCTATTGTGTTTACAAATAAAAATCATAATTTTCACGTTGAATCCGCTGAGTCTTACCGCTCCATTTTAGTATAAGCTTCCTCTGCAACAGCAAAAATGTGAGGATCAAGATCGCCCATAGCTTGACCGCGATATGCCCATATCGTATCGGCATTATAAATGTTCAACTCTTCGTACGGATTTATAGCAACCAGTACAATGCCACAGTATGTGTAGATTGTGCTGTGATTGCCGAACCGATATTGCAAGTTGTATAGAACGGCCGGTTCATGTAAATGGGAGAGATTAGTCAAATCATTCTGCCCAATTAAAATGTCAGGGTTCCTCAGTGGAGGTAAATCCGCAGGAGTCTTAATGAGCAGAGAAATCTCCTGCAGGCAAAGAGATTATTAGTAAGTAACGAACAGTAGCAGGCATCTGTATTAGTATCAGGTAATGCCAAACAGCAAAGCGTAATTTGCATGCCTCATTTTCTTCATCAATAAACTCCAATTGTCCACCAGTGAAATCTTTGCTGATTTCGGCACTTCGCCAAACTTTGACAGGGTCTGGAATCCATATTCTTGTACCTTTCGTGTAAAGGATTTCCTTCGCCGCCCCACTTTTTCTGGCAGCACTCATTATTGTGGGTGTGTTTCCCTTTTTACCGAAACTGTCAACGGCACCAGCTTAGGAATGTAATCAGGATTTCACTTGAAACGGGTCACATCATATTATCACGCAAGAATCAGGAACCAGCCGGAATCTTTGTTTTTGGAAATAAAAAATGAACAGTGTTCCGTTAATTATGACTAATATAAAAAGTTCACTACATACATCGCGCACAAATCACACACACACGCTTACTATATTTTCTAATTGTGTATAATTGTATCCATTGTAAAATTAAGTATAATGCACTTCTGAACTGAGGTGAAACAAAAAATGATTACTTCACAGCAATAACAATACGGTACATTTACGCGTGCAGCATACTATACATAAGCACAGCAGACTAGCAGACAACAAAACAGTAAATTGCATAAGAATAAATGCTCGGATGTGGAAACGGATTTCCTTTTAGTCCTCATTCATGCATTTGCAGACTCGCACTTCATTAAACTAAACTACAAACTACACAAGCCCCCATGGTGCACGAATCCAAATCATTAACTACAAGAAAATAATTATCCCATTTGCACTTACTTATTATCACCATTCAGCAATCACATGTACTTTTGCATCCCACTTCTTCTCCCTGCACGAACGAATGAATGATGAACAGCAGGTATCCGACAAGGTGACATATTTGACCTGTCCTCGTGGTCACTTCCAATCACTCAACTATTTACACACCAATATGCCACTACTTAAGTTCTTGGATTCAGTCGTCGTAAATATTTGACCTCTCCTTGTTTTGATGGGGGTGGTGGAGGATATTCGGAGGACGACGGACTCCCGTGGCGTGTACTCTCCGACTGCTGAGTAGAATGAGCCAACATCCAGCCCACTCCCTACACCCGTACATGTCCCGCTCTGACGTCATGCGCTGAGGTTCACTTGAGTGCATCAGTTCAGCCCGTAATTCCACATGGCACAAATTTTTGCTCCGTCCAAAAAGTATGGAAATTGGGAAGGCAAGGCAGGCACACCGCCGCGTACGCACCCTGAGATGCGATTTGCGAATTATGAAGCCCCTAAGTGGGTGACTCATAATCGCAATCGGGTGGATATGGGCACCACACCTGAGTTTTTGCTGTACACTTCAGCTCAATTAGCAGAAATGAATCACTATGCATGTAGTAAGTAGTAGTAGTCACTAGTAATTCATCACACTTGGGATTATTTTGACAGAAGTGTGTTTTACACAATTTTGCACTGCGAGGAGTCCAGATTATGCCACAAAAATAGGATGCTTTACACCCTATAAATAAAAATTGTGGAAGTCATGCAGTGTTTTATATGTACTAATAAAAAGTAATATTATATTGCTCCTGTTTCATTATTGCCGGCAAATTACAAATGTTACAAAACATTTGATATAATTGCTGAAGTCACGATTGTAGTATAAGGCGATCTTCAATTTCGAATTACGACGAATACTTTATTAGCTATTGTGGTAAATTGCAATACAATTTTTGGACTTTGGTAAGTCAAGCAGATCTAATATAGGAACTAATATATAATGTTGCGTGTGCTGGCTAATGGCTGTAAGTCATTTCATTCCGACGAATTACACATGTTACAAAACATTGAATTGAAATAAATGCTGGGGTCAACATTGCAGTTTGGCCATCTTCAAATTTGAATTATGAGGAATGCTTTTTCAAAACTAACGTTATTGCTTCTGCTTGAAATTGTCAGGACATTCAGACATAAGAATTTTTACAGCATGTGTGATTAGATTAATAATTTATCAGCCGGCACAGGAAAAAGCCATAAATGTAAAGTTGAGCTCCTTGCATAGTTGCTGTCAACCATTGCAGCTCGTTGCTCTACAAGGCACAGAAAGACAATGATAACTAATACATTACAACTCGGTCGTCGATAATGCTATATTACATGCACAGAAATGAGAAGTTGAACTCATAAAGGTCAATGTAAAAGGTGCCCGCCGCTCAGTCTGACTAAAGTCATGAATATAAATGACATTCCAAGTAAAATGTGAAGTAAAAACAAGTCAAGAAATAAAACAATTATGTATTTAAATTAAGGAATGTCACGACTGTGCAACCATTTTTATCACTAATTTGTTTTCAAATGTCAACTGAGTCAACTCTCAAATCCCAAATGGGAGTTTTACATTCAATTTGAAATACTTGATTTTTATTGTCATTTTGTAAGAAATTACAGTTTACCAGGAGAAATGTAACGACCTCTTAGGAGAGCGTCGGTGTTAATATAAATATATATATAACTATAAAACAATTTAATACACCAGCCTTGCAGCACACCAAAAGTATGTCGAAGAAAAATAAAATGAATAAAGTAAATGTAAAAGCAAGTTTATTTAAGATTTAGACCATTTTCAAAATTTATACATGCTAATTAAAATTCCACATCCGCATCGAGTGAGCGGTATAAGAGAATGTATTAAGTCTGAGCCTTCTAAAATTCCGTAGATTGAGGTGAGGTCAATGCATTTGGTTACATGGATTTCTCAATTTCGATGAGCTTCATCACCCCATCCTGCATTTCCTGGACAGCTTCGAATTCCGTCAAACCAAGACGCCGTTTGTTGGAAATGTCGTAAACTCCTCCAATTGAATCACTGTGCTCCCCACTTGTTCCACGGACTTGAAGGTTGTACGAACCAGCAATTTCTTCCAGTTTGGCATAATTGGACGCCAATTTCGGGACTTTTATGTGAACAGATGCACGGATCGTCGTTCCAAGATTGGTTGGACAAAATGTCAAAAAGCCAAAGCGATCTGAATGTGAAAACTTCATTCTTTTTTCAATCTCGTTCACACCTGAATTCCACACATAGACACAATACAACGTAAACTCTTTACGGGTTTTATGTTGCATCATATGTTTTAAATTCGGAATTACCAAGAATGAGGCGTCGGTACACGGCTCCAAGGTCCCCACCCTGTTGCATAGAAATGATCCGAAGATGATCTTCTTCATTGCACCACACCAAAAATGTTTTCTCATCATTGTGAAAAATACCACGACCGGTTGGCCAAAACCGAACAGCGTTTGCCGCCTTAAATGGCATAAAAAATACATAATTAAACATATATGAATATAATATATAATTTATACAGTATATAACTATAAGTTAAACATAATTTTACAGCACTTAAGCTAGAAAGTCCAAGAATATACCTGGAGGAATCTATCCCCTTCCTTAAAAAGGAAATGATCATCAATCAACTTCTGTTGAACTTCCTTCGTCATCCCGGTCAGTGGGTAATACGTCCCTTTGAGTTCTCCAGTCAATCCGGTCAAAGTAGAGCTGACCTTCTCTTCCATTTCCTTGTACTGTTCAACTGTAAGGCAGGGATTGAATGGGTAACCGTCCAAACTTCGTCCGCACCGAACTCGGGTTGACACCACGAAAGCTCCTTCCGGATCCATATTCACAAATGCATTTCCGTTTCCAAATTGGCTGGCTGGATGACGAGCTTGCTTTCCAAATCCTTTGTGATATTCGTCAATGATTGGGTCGAACAATTCAGCAAATGTGCTGTAAGATTCTGCATCTGGGGCGTAGACGCCGACACCGGAGTCCAGGTTCTCCACGCCAGATTGAATCACGTCCAGCAATGTAGAACCAAAGGACGAGGTTTTGAGATGTTTCAGACGGTCAAAAATCTCTCTGGTCAAGTGTTTTTTGAGCAAGGAATGACATTCTGGTCCGGCGTTCTGTAGTTTGAGAAAACCTGCTTCTAGCTTGGCCAAGACATCCTGCTCCGAGTCCACTTGTCCTCCTTAGCCCTTGTCTCTGAGCAGCCATAAGAGTTTTGCCCAAGCATTTTGATGCACCGCAGTGTGGCATTCTGAATTTGGAAAGCAAAATTAGCAAAATTCGAATGATTTTAAAATGCGTGAACTTTGTCACGGAAAAGTTACGTCTAGTTTGAGGATGGTTTGGAAATAAACACCGCATGCATTGACTCCTCCACACTAATCTAAACAAATGTAACAAATGAATACATAACTTGTCAGATTTTGGTAACCATAAGATACGTATTTGGTCAGTTGAGATTCTATAATTTTACATGAAGGAAGATCATCACACACATACATGTCCAATGCTTGTGCGTTCATTTGTGTGTAAGAAATTTCAATAGACAGGAAGCAAGAAAAATAATACACTAGCCATACGTCACACCAAATTATATCTAAGAAGAATACAATAAATAAAGAGGAGTAAGAATAAACGCTCATTTATTTGACCATTTGCAAAATTTATAGCATAATAATAATTAATTTAAATTCCGTATCACAGTGAGCAGGACAAGAGAATGTATGAATTCTGAGCAAACTAAAGTTCGGTAGTATAAGGTGAATATGTAAGGTATACACGCAATGCATCAGGTTACAAGGATTTCTCAATTTCGATGAGCTTCATAACTCCATCCTGCATTTCCTGGACGGCGTCCCATTCCGTCAGGCCCAGACGTCGCTTGTTGGAAATGTCGTAAACTCCTCCGATGGAATCACTGTGCTCCCCACTTGTTCCACGGACTTGAAGGTTGTACGAGCCTGCAATTTCTTCCAATTTAGCATAGTTGGCTGCCAATTTCGGGACTTTGATGTGAACGGACGCACGGATAGTCGTCCCAAGATTCGTTGGACAAAATGTCAAAAATCCAAAGCGATCTGAGTGTGAAAACCTCAATCTTTTTTCAATTTCGTTCACACCTAAATTTGAAACACAATTTAAGTCAGGCTAGCACTCGAATGTGGGTTCTGATTTACCAAGAATGAGGCGTCGGTACACGGATCCAAGATCCCCACCCTGTTGCATAGAAATGATCCGAAGATGATCTTCTTCATTGCACCACACCAAAAATGTTTTCTCATCATTGTGGAAAATACCACGACCGGTTGGCCAATAGCGAACAGCATTTGCAGCCTTAAATGATATTTAAATATGGCATATAAGTCAGAGCAGATAAACTAGAAAGTCCAAAAATTTACCTGGAGGAATCTATCGCCCTCCTTGAAAAGGAAATGATCATCAATCAACTTCTGTTGAACTTCCTTCGTCATCCCAGTCAGTGGGTAATACGTCCCTTTGAGTTCTCCAGTCAATCCGGTCAAAGTAGAGCTGACCTTCTCCTCCATTTCCTTGTACTGTTCAACTGTAAGGCAGGGATTGAATGGGTAACCGTCCAAACTTCGTCCGCACCGAACCCGAGTTGACACCACGAAAGCCCCCTCAGGATCCATATTTACAAATACATTTCCGTCTCCAAAATAGCTCGCTGGGTGATGAGCTTGCTTTCCAAATCCATTGTGGTATTCGTCAATGATCGGGTCAAACAAATCAGCAAAGACGGTGTAGGCTTCTGCATCCGGGGCGTAGACGCCAACGCCAGAGTCCAGGTTCTCCACACCTACAAAATTGTGAATGTTTCAAAGTTGTTTTAGCTAACACAAACACAAGTGCTTACCAGATTGAATCACATCCAGCAATGTACTTCCAAAGGATGAAGTTTTGAGATGTTTCAGACGGTCAAAAATCTCTCTGGTCAAATGTTTTTTGAGCAAGGAATGACATTCTGGTCCGGCGTTCTGTAGTTTGAGAAAACCTGCTTCTAGCTTGGCCAAGACATCCTGCTCCGAGTCCACTTGTCCTCCTTGTCCTTGTCTCTGAGCAGCCATAAGAGTTTTACCCAAGCATTTTGATGCACCGCAGTGTGGCATTCTGAATTTGGAAAGTGAGATTAGATTAGCAAAGCAAAAGTCGTATGATTTTAATATAGTGAACTTGGTCACGGAACGGATGATTTGCCGGGTTGACTTCAAGGGTTCTCCACACAACTGTAAATAAATTTTTGCAAAACATGACAAGTTTTGGTAACCCTAAGTTACACATTTGTTTAGTAGAAATTCTATATTGCATGGAGAAAGACTGACAATAAAATTAATTTGTTCCATCAATGTCATTCGTTTCCATAAAGTGAGCCAATCTAGGCGCTAGCTGATGTAAGCTCTACATAAGTGTTTTCATTCCTATACGCTCAGCTATGTAGAAAGTATGAATTCAGTATGTATTTATTGAGAAGAAAATCAATTAAATCTAAAAAAAACAATCCATGTTCTTCTTTGTTACGAATGCTTTTGGCTATAATAATCTGTTATATAAGAATTTTGTGATTTGTGTTGGAATTCTTTCATTATCCAACCAAATATTTATGGCGAACATGCGTTTGAAAATTTTCATTCTCACCATATGCCCTTACAAAAGTTGTCATGGTACTATGGTAATTCTGGTCGGGCTAGTAATATCCAAACAATGAAGTCTAATTCCCTAGGCTCCCGTCGTCGCCTCATGGAAAGTACATCACAAATCAAGTGTCGATTTCATACGTTGTTTTATTCCCCCAACTTTTTTTTAATTTCTAACATTTGATATACCAAAATTGTTGCTCACATAAAGTCTAAACCCATTTGGACCCCACTATGCCGCTGTGCTGCAAAACTTGCTTCAACAAGAATGACAATAACAATGGACCCGTGGACGACGAAACTTTAGAGAAATTGGAGGTCGGATTCGTCAAATTGCAGGCCACCACTGATGAGGAATGTCACTCCCTTCTCAAGAAGTACTTGACCCGAGACATCTTCGACAAATTGAAAACCAAGAAGACAAAAATGGGATGCACTCTCCTCGATGTCATCCAGTCTGGTAAAGTCCATTAAATCTCAAAATTCCAAAACTTATGAGCAAAACAACAGTTGTACATTTTTGATTTGATTGCTTTTGCAGGTGTGGAGAATCTTGACTCTGGCATCGGAGTCTATGCCCCAGATGCAGAATCCTACACCCTCTTCGCAGATTTGTTCGATCCTATCATTGAGGAATATCACAAAGGATTCAGGAAAATGGATCATCCAGCATGTCATTTCGGGGACGGAAATGCACTTGTGAATGTGGACCCGGAAGGAGCTTTCGTGGTGTCAACCAGAGTTCGGTGCGGACGGAGTTTGGACGGCTACCCATTCAATCCCTGCCTTACAGTTGAACAGTACCAGGAAATGGAGGAGAAGGTCAGCTCTACTTTGACCGGATTGACTGGAGAACTCAAAGGAACGTATTACCCACTGACCGGGATGACGAAGGAAGTTCAACAGAAGTTGATTGATGATCATTTCCTATTCAAGGAGGGGGATAGATTCCTCCAGGTATAATTATCAAACAATGCGTTAAACTGCTATCCACAAAGTGTTTCTAATAATTTGTCTATTGACTTAACAGGCTGCAAATGCTTGCCGCTTTTGGCCTACCGGAAGAGGTATTTTTCACAATGATGCAAAAACATTCCTGGTTTGGATCAACGAGGAAGATCATCTCCGAATCATTTCAATGGAAAAGGGTGGAGATCTGGGTGCAATCTACCGTCGTTTGGTCCTGGGTAAAATGGTCTATTCAAATTCTAACCCAGCTTTGTCTAATATTAACAATACAAATCTCTTTGACTGAAAGGGGTTGGTGAAATCGAAAAGCGATTGAAATTTGCACACTCTGGCCATTACGGGTTCCTAACATTTTGCCCGACAAACCTCGGGACAACAATTCGCGCTTCCGTTCATATCAAAGTCCCAAAACTGGCGTCAAACTATGCCAAATTGGAAGAAGTTGCTGGGAGATACAACCTTCAAGTCCGTGGAACTAGTGGAGAGCACAGTGCGTCTATTGGCGGAGTATACGACATTTCCAACAAACGTCGTTTGGGTCTGACGGAGTTCCAAGCTGTAAAAGAAATGCAAGATGGGATCCTGGAGCTTATCAAAATCGAGAAATCTCTCCCAGCACCGACGGCCTCTAAATTGTCTATCAAATCTGGCAATAAGTCCATCACCAAGTAAATTCTGAAGGTGACAATTATTGTTCTGCGAATCTTACCAAATTCTATATGACTGGCACAATTCAAATTAGCAAACTTATGGACTTTAAATTCTGAAACTGGTATTTCACTATACTTGACTGATATTGCAATTAATTGAATCCTTGCAATAAAACGTTATATTGAATTGTAATTGAGTCGAATTTTAATTTCTAAAAATATTGCTTGATTATTTTTTTAAAGTGCAGTAATTGTAACAAACGTTGAGTTTCTTGGAAGCTTGAAAAAACCTTCAAAAGCTCAACTCTTCTATAATTTTGAGAAGATTTCGAAAAAAGGAGCTGTTCATTTAAAATCACAACCAAAGTATGATTGCTTTGTTGTCAGGAGGACAAACTACTAGGGCTAACTTGACAAAAGGAAACAAACTTGAGGGCATAATATACCTACGCAAATTCGCTGAGCCTTGCCTCATCATTAGCCCGCTCTGTTATTACCGTGCACTCATCAAAGTTGTAGAACATTTGTTCTCGTCTTCTTCCAAATTGGTTGACAGCAAAATTCTAAATTTCTAAATTCCAACTGCTAAATTACTCAACCAGGCAAGATGTCTTGCTGTCAAGTCACTTGTTGTCCAATGGATTGCTGTCAAACAACTCCCAGTGTGTACAATCCATTTGGTGGATGCTGTGGCGGAGAAAATAACGGAGGTAACAACGGCGGAAGTGGTGGTGGATGTAACGTCAGGTGAGAATAAATTATGATTTATGTAATCGAAAAGAGTCTTAAATATTTTAGTCATCGCAGAAATCTAAATACAATTGCGTTTGTTTGTGCACATTCAGGAGAGAGAAACGATGGCCACAGTGCAACTTTTTGAGACCATGTATCGACACTCGGATCTACCGTTGTGAAGAAGACATGAACGAGTCCTATGCTGGGCACATTCCAAAAACATGTTGTTATCAGTGGATGTAATTTGCCGGCCACAACAACTTTCGCAGCTCCGTGCGAATTGCTGCATCTGCCCTTGAACATCACATCTGCTTTTAGAATCTTCAATCATACTCAAAATTGATGGTTCATGTTCTCATTGAACTCGAATAAATTTGCAACACTTTATACAGTTTAAAATAAATTAACATTGTTAAATCAATCTACTGCTCCTTGGTACTACTACCCATTTCACTCCTAAGAACTCTATTAGTCAAAAAATTATTACAGCCAGCTCTTCACTTAGAAGTTGTATCATGTTAAGTATTTCTTATTTTAAAATTTGCTGCATTTCAATCTGAAGTGTAGCAATTTTAATTTTCTGACGAACCTTTAACCAATCTTTCCACAGGAATTCATAATTGCGTGGCTGAGAAACTCAATTCGTCTATAATTTTGAGAGCATTGCGGATAAAGACGCTGTCCATTTCTAAATCCCAAACAAGCTATGACGATTTTGTTGTCAAGATGGCAAGCTATACTTCGGATTAATTGACAAAACAAAACAAATTTTAATGCAGAGCTGACGTGGAGCCTCTTGCTTCCTCGTCGCGTTAGTTCGCTCCGCCAATTCCGCGAGCACACATCTTCACACACTAATCAAAATTATTTCGTAGAACATTTGTTCTCGTCTCTCCAAATTAGTTTAACAAAATTCTAAATTTCCAAATTCCAAGTGATAAACTAATTAACCAGACCAAATGGCTTGCTGTTCATGGCCTGCTGGACAAGTCACTTGCTGTCCTCAGCCAACAATTGTTCCACCAGTAATTTGTCCTCCAAGCTGCGGTTGCAGCCCGTGCTGTGTCCCTTCTTGTCCAATGGCTTGCTGCCAAACAACTTCCAGTGTGTACAATCCACCCGGAGGATGCGGCGGAGGAAATAACGGTAACAACGGCGAAAGTGGTGGTGGTTGCAGCGTCAGGTGAGGAAAATTAGAACTTAATCGTCAAGCGTCTTAAACATGTTAGTTGTCGGAGTCGGAGTTCTGTAAATAATACCCCCTGATTGTGCTCACACAGGCGAGAGAAAAGATGGCCACAGTGCAACTTCTTGAGACCATGTATCGACACTCGGATCTATCGGGACGGAGAACATATGAACATCTCATATGCTGGCCACATTCCTGGAGAACAATTCATCGTTGGCCGTAATTTGCCGACCGCAACTACTTTCGCAAAGAGGCGTCTGTGCTCATTCACTCCATACGAACACGTGAACCCTGATGGTTGCTGCGGCTGCCCTTAAACATCACAGTTGGCCTTTGGATCTTCAATCGCTCTCAAAATTGACCGCTCATGTTCTCATTGAACTTGAATTAATTTGAAATACTTTGAAATAAATCGATATTTGTAAATCAATCGCGCCTTCTTCACTTTTATGAACTTGGCTACTCACTTCGTATAATTATAGCTAGTTCCTCGCTTGTTGTTATGTTAATGCTGTATTGCGTTTTGAATTTATTAATTTATTATTATATTTGAACTAAGAAAATGGGAAAGTTTTATTAGGCACTTAACATTAACTCGTCCCTGACCAGAGCTAGAACCAAACAATGCATTAAGTCTTGTGTGTAGGTGGGATCTAAATACTATAATATGAACAAATGCATAGACGATTCCGTGGTGGATTTCTTAGTACTGCATATTCTTTCCCTATGCACCTTATCATGCAAATCGCTATGGTTTTATGGTAAGAACGACTAACAATTAGCTTTGCCAAACTCATTTTATTTCACGCTGTGCTGGTAGGCTAGATTATTAAGCATATGCGGGGATTGGGCGGGCCCATCAAAGCAAGTAAGCATACAAAACAACCTGTACACATTGTCTGCTCTGATCAGTATTACGTGAGTTTTGCTGTGATTTAGTACTTTCGCATTTCCCTTTTAGAACAGACCTACCAGGAAACAATAGCATTTCTGTCAATCCCGTCTGTCCGAAGTTAACAAATGGATACAATCATAACACAAGTTCAGAAAGAACCGAGCGAAGGTATTTCCAATCACAACATGTATTAGTATTGGATTGAATCACGTCTACTGGCGCGCATTTAATGCATTTCCTGTTGACAATAAATATTAATGACAGTCATCAGTGTATATTTGTATCTGACTAACTGGCATCTCCTGAAATTTTTAGCACAACTGCCGTTGCAACCTACTGCCAAGAATACACCCCTACCCCCTTCCCCAAGTTCAGGTTTACGGAAACCAAAAGTCAAAGTCAAGAAAGGACAACAAAGCCATTGCTTAATCAGATTTTGCAGGAGAATTTGTTTTTGTTTCAAGAGGCAAAATAGACGTGTAAAAGTAGTCAAGGCACGTCCAAAGGACAGTAATGATGACAATTCTTGGATAAAATCCAGTCAGCCCAGTACAAGTGCCACTACTGCTGAAAGTGTCATTCAGTCAAATCCTACAGGTAAACTCCTTCTTGAACAATCAATTGGATTGTCGGGAAGAACTAAGACGATCATTTTATGTTGATAGTTTATCTCCTTCCGGCACTTCCACCTACGCTAACTGAACACAAGATTGTTATGGTTCTTGACTTGGATGAAACATTAGTTCATTCAACATTTGATGTAGACAAACTTACATAATTTTGAATATATCTAATCAAAACTAGTTAAGAGACGATCATTATATTGATTTGCTTTGGTCGCTATTTTAGGTGGTTCAGGATGCACCTTTTATCGTTGACATTGAACTACAAAATACACTCCATAAAGTTTACGTTCGCAAGCGCCCATATGTGGATGAATTCCTGCAGAGAATGGCATCATTGTATGAGATTGTTTTGTTCACAGGTGCAACCCTCTTCTAATTGAATTTACTTTATAATTATAACTGCAATATGAACTTAATCAACTCAAGTCAAATATCGCTACAGCCAGCCTTCCGACATATGGAGTACCAGTAACAAATTGGTTGGATCAGTGGGGAGTTTTCAGTGCTCGTTTATATCGTGAATCATGCTTATTTGAAAACGGAATTTATATTAAAGATTTGAGCCAGCTGGGGAGAGATTTGAAACGCACAATTATCGTGGATAATAACCCCGTTTGCTACTACTATCACCCGGTTAGTAGACATATCTTATGATAAACCGAATTACCCAATTACTCCCTCCAAACTGCCTGTATGTATGAACTACAGTCATACCTAATTCTTAATAGGATAATGCTGTTCCGGTCAAGTCTTGGTTTGATGATGCAAGGTATTGGATTTCCTATCCCTATGAAAGTGCAACTCACTAATCGTGTCAAGAATTGATTCATTTTCTTTTATCCATGCCCTATCGCAGTGACACAGAGCTAGAGTCCCTCGTCCCTTTTTTTGAGCGTTTGTCTACTACTGATAACGTTTACACTGTCCTTCGAAATTCCAACCATCCATTTGACAGCTCAATTGGCTCGCGAGATCGTACACGCATAATCATAGATCAGAAATCAAGTACTCAAAGAGCAAAATCTGCTAAAACGACGTCTCTCTTCTGGGAAAATGAGGCCCATGGAGCCGGAGCGATGAAGAAAACCACGAAACTGAAGTAACAACTTCAGTGAAGGCATTGGGAATTTGGGAGCTAATTTAGCAATATTATCAAAGCAAATTCCATTATTCATAAAAAATGCCTGTCTTTAATTGTTGTAAACTAAGATAACTTGTGAGGATTAGTCCAAAGTTGGCAGGATTTTCTTGCTTTTATTAATAAAAATCGACCTTGATTTTTTTCCAGATTTTAGATCACAATATTAGAACAAAACAATCAAAATATAACATTCTTAAATAGATTAATTAATGTATTACAATTTTTAGCTTATTTCAGAATAGTTCGAATCGTTTTTTCAATAACTTCTGAAGTAACTTCATTCCTTCGGCATTCATCCACGTATTCCTAAAATGTTGAATTGCCTTTTACATACATTTTTTCAAATCCGAATGGTCAAATTTAAGTGGGTACAATCTACCTTAAGATACTGTCCCTGGAAGCAAGCTTTCTCCCTTCGTTTCTGCATAAATTCAGATGGCGAGAACCACCGCGTGTCAAAGCATTCTTCAATATTTGGTCGTTTCCTGTGTGATTTAATAAAGCATTCAGATTCAGACTGACAAAATCCACATAAATTTGAACAAATAACCAAATTGTAATTTTGTATTTCAAAGCTTACAGCGGTGAGCGTTTAAACAACTGGATGAACAATTTCGTGGCTTCCTGACTTATCTCTTTGAACAAGTATTCGAATCGAAAACGCACAAATTGAATATTCTGCTTCGTTTCGTCCGTATTAGCTCCCTTGAATGGACTTACACCAGATAAGCAAATATAAAGTAGGACACCGAAAGCCCACACATCAGTTTGAGGTACAACGGTTAAATCAGAGTCACTGCTAATCTGCTCCGGTGCTGAATTTCAAAAAAAATCCCAAAACTTATTGCTCAATGGTAATTTGGCAAGGCAATTCTTTTTACAAAATTTTCAAAATGTACCCTGATACTCCAACAAAGATTGGGGTTGTCTTCCACTCACTCGGGAAGTGTTGATTGGTTGAGCACAAGTAAAGTCAACAAGTTTAGCATGGTGGCCGTCAAAAACTACATTTCCAGGATTCAGGTTTGTCAAAATCCATCCTCTCCAGTGAACGTAGTTTAGAGCGTCCATAACCTAAAGTAAGATTGCTCAATTAATGTCAAACTACAATTCAATTAGAAGATCGAGTTAGCATCCAAATTTCGAAGGTCTTGTGTGTTTTTTAATACCTGTCCGCTAACGTTGCAGAGCGTCTCTTCGGTGTAGAAATCTTGCTCAGACAAATAATTCAAAAGCAAATCCCCGCAATATTCCTTTATGTATATAAGGGTTGGTCCAACTTCGAAGTAACTAACTAAATTTGAAATATTAACGTTAACTAATGTTTTGATCAGGTCCGTGTTGCAGTCCATGACATCCTTATGAACGATTTGTATCATCTTATTTCGCTGCTTGCTCAAAGCCAGATAGGAATAATTTCCACGAAGAATTGTTTCCAGGTCAGGGAAACTTTTTTCTAATGTCTCGGATGGTTCTCCTGCGCTCATCTCTATTGGATTTGATTCTATACTATAGTCTAGATTTGATAGTTGGACCTCGGGTGTGGGGCGATGTCCATCTCCAATAAATAGTTTGAAGCGAGCAGTTGTACTCCCGTTCTTGTTTCGAGCAACAACTTTATAAAGACCTGTATCGTACACTAAAAGCCGGCCAAATTGCAAGGAACTCCTTCCACCTTCTTCAGTAACAATTTTCACCCTTGATGTGTCGCTCATCACAAGGTCGTTCCTGGAATTCAATAAAAACATGCGATTAGGAGGATTAAAACAATTCTACTTCAAGTACCTTACACTAAATATTCGTCTATTTTTTTCTTACTTAAACCATTGTATAATCGGTTCAGGATCTCCGCTGGCAATAACTTTGACATCAAGCTTTTCGTTGAGGTTATACTCCAGTGCAGCGTCTGGTTTCTCTCGTAGAAAGGGCATCGTCCCTTCTTTACCTTGAGTCAAACTCTCGTTTGCGTAATGTGAAGTATCAGGTCCGACTTCATGCCTTAAACGCCTAGGTTCCGAATTAAGAGGACCGTGTCCATAATTGGAAATTCTGTCTTTTCTTTCATCGTCGACTTCTTCATCCATGATATCCGTGAATCTCCTTCTTTCGCGAATAACCGTGTGCTGTGTAAATTCATTAAGAAAATCCCAATTCAGCACGACCACGTCCAATCAAGATTTTCTACTTCAAATTTAAGAAAATGAAAAGCATACGGTTGTATCTATTGCTGAAGCCTTCATGTGCATCGCCATGGACGGTGAGCGACTTGCAGCAACTTTCATGTATCTTCGAAGTCTTGCTGGAAAATCCGCGTCTCTCAATTGAAGCAGGTAAGTGTCCGGACCTTGTTGGTATCTGTCAATAAAAACCATTCCAGATTAATAGGTGCCAAACACGTTCATCAAGTGTTTCAAAAACACAAACTAACCGAGACTCAGAAGAAATAGTTCCTAACTCATATTCCAGGTTTGGTCGGTTCAAATTGGAGTCATTGATATTCCTTTCATGAAGCTTTCGGTTCACATCGTCGTAAGGTGGATAGACCATTCGACTTGAATGAGTGAAAGCACCTTCCAATGGACGTCTTCGGTACAATTCCCTACAACTGGCATTACTATACCATCCCATGAAATCCGCAATATAATCTGAATTTCTATTTCGAATTTCCGTTTTTGACTCCTCCCTGAAGCTTAGGAATTCGTGGCGGAGGGCTTCATCGACAGTCATTCTTCTTTTGGGGTCCCGGACAATTAGCCTGGAGAGAAAGTCACGTGCTTCGTGTGAGAGGTACGAGAAGCTTTCGTCCAGACTCCAGTCGATTGTCTGTTGTATTGAAAATACTTTGAATTTCTAATAACGTGAACAAAATACTGGACACTTTACCTTAATTCTGGTCAAAGTCTCCATATCATTTATCCCCTGATAAAAATTCCGTCCAGTTAGCAGCAAGGAAGTTATTAGCCCAAGTGACCACATATCCGCCTCCAATCCAACTCCTTCATGATTAACTATTTCCGGAGCAACATACTCAGGCTGTCCAAAGTCTAATGGCTCATAAGACTTGCTCTTATCAATAATTCTGGACAACCCGAAATCAATCAATTTCACATAGTATTCGTTCCCAGCATGACTGAAAAGTATGTCCCTCGGGGTTAAACTCAAATGAGCAATATTCGAATCATGAAGATATTTCAGGCCTAACAGTGTTTCCCGAATTATTTTTGAAATGTCATATTCCGTCCTATCCCTCTTCATGATTTGAAGTAGTTCACCGCCACCAAAGTACTCCTGTACAAGCTTCATTTCAGTGGAATCTTCATTTTGATATACATCAACGAGCCTTGAAATATTTCGATGGTTCAGCCCCCGCAAAATACTCAATTCGTTTTTCATCCAATTGAGAAAAACAGGGTCATTAGTTTTCATGGATTTACAAGCGTAGGATTCCCCAGTATTCCTATCCGTGACATGATGCACGATGCCTTGAGTCCCCCTTCCAAGCTCTTCTCCAATCAAGTAATTAAAGTGACTTAATCGCTTGTCTCGATTTCGAAGGCTGGCTCGTTGGTTGTATGTTTTCCAGTTGAAAAGTTCTTCATCATCCGAGATATGAAGAGTTGCACTAGTTGAAACACCTCCGGCAACATTGCTAGCACTTATCGAGTACAGACCTAAGGTATTGAACAATAGTTAATCACTGACGTGACAAATGACACTTTAGTATCTACAAAATACAAATTCAACTATATCGTTCACCTTCATCTTTGAGAATTGAATTGTCTAACTGGAGAGAAACATTCCAGGTTCCGTCCCCATTGTCAATTTCTTCCAGCTTCATTCTGCTAGAGTCTCCAATTAAATGCCAATCCTGTGATGAAGTAAAAAATTTTAAAAGGGATTGAAAGTGTCTCCTCGAATTGAATGCTCGAAATGCTTACCTTAAACCATTTGATAGTTGGCTTGGGTATGCCTGATACTGTTGCAGTAAGCTTCGCACCATCTCTCAACATTATCCACTTTTCATCCAATCGATTAATAAATCTGGGGTGTTCAGCCATTAGGAGTTCTACGCTTCGCCGGGCTTCACCATGTTCATTCCATGCTATTGCTTCATATCTCCCCACATCGTCGCTAATCATTCTAAAATTGACACTCAAATGATTAGCTTTCATTTCTGTTTTAATTTCTCAAGGCTTGTACCATTTCTTACTTATTAATGAAGAGGATCAGTTCACCACTTCCAGAGTAAGTGAACTGCTGATGACACGGCAAGCCATTAAAGAGGAATTTAACTTCCGGCGTCGGGCAACCGTACAAATACCAAATGACTTGTGTCCCTATCCCACGGATCCCGTACTGCTCATCGATTTGATTCAAAAATATCGGTTCATGCTGAGGTCCTTCGTATTTGAAATCCTTAAACTTTGTTCCATAGCTGGGTTGTGAGGGAACATAGATTTTGGAGCGAAGAGTGAATGCGAAGGGACTCGGCGCACTCACGCCATATTTATTTTCCACACGAACGCGGAACTTGTAGTCTACCCCTGGCTTCAAATTTCGGATATCACAAATATTGTGTTTTAATTGTCGATGAATTGTAAACCAATTGTCCTTGTCTTCGTCGACTCCTCCTTCCGTCATTTCAACTTGATACGTGATTGGATGACGGAAGTCACCCATTTGAAGGCTGGGCTTCCAACTTAAGGTCAAGTAGCGATCCGTCATGCTTGAGATGATAGGACGTTCCAAAAGAGGAAGTGGGTGATTACTAATGGCGGCTGGTCTTGTCAGAGTGTCCGTGGATTTCTTTGAAAAGCTTCCCTCACAACTCAATTTGGCGGAACAGGATAATTCGCCTAATTTGTTTCGTATTCTTAACCTGTATTCTCCAATATCATCTTGGTTTACATTTTTGATGATGAGGCGGAGCAGGAGACCATCGGCTTCAAATTTATACTTGCTGCTATCCCCTTCGCTCAATTTTACGCTTCCCTTGTACCATTCGTAGGTTGGGATTGGATTTCCACCAATACATGCCGTGAATTTTCCAACCATCCCTTCGTACAAATCTGTGTCGGTTATTTTCTTTAGGAAATTTGGGGGCTCCTCCTTTTCGAGTTTTCTGTTAGAAACAAAGTGCATATTTGAATCTGGGATTCACACAAGAACAACCGTTACTAGTTACTTACATAAATTTTTTAACATCCAATTTGGCCTGGCACTTGTCTTCTCCCAATCGGTTTTTTATAACACACGAGTAGTTCCCAATGTCAACATCAGTGCAATTCCTTACGCTTAGAGTGATCATTCTGCTGATTGGATCCGAAGTAAATTTATGCTTCGTGGACTCTCCAATTTTCACACCATCTTTAAACCAGCTGATCTCTGGGAATGGATTTCCGCCGATTCGTGCACTCATTTTGCAATCCTTTGTTGGTAGCTGCCAAAATAAATTAACATTGACGTTACGTCGTCGTTAAATGACACACCGGAAATTCGTACCTGTTCAGTGTCTTCAAACTTGTCCAGAAATGATGGCTTCTCAAAAAATTTCAATACTTTAACATCACCTTGCGTTGAATCCTCCCCGCATTTATTGCTAATCTCACATTCATACAGCCCACTATGCAAATCCGGATTGCAGTCCTTAATTGTAAGCGAAGACCAAGTCCCGTCAAATAATACACCCTTCTTGATCTCCTCACCATTAAAACTCCACTTAATATTGGGGACAGGATTCCCGCTCAATTTAACCTTCAGGAGTAGATCCGTGCCTTCATTGACCTCTTGAGACTTGAGTGGCGTCAGTAAGATTGGTTCCGTTTCCTCTTCATCCGCAATAAATGCACTCCCCAAGGAAATATTAGTTTCTGGAGAGCTAGCACTGCCTTCGGTGTTTTTCACACATAGCAAGTACGCTCCCTGAGATTGTGCTGTTGGATTTTCAATTGCGTAGGTGACGCTATATTCGTTTGGTTTAACTTCAATTATCCCTTCCGGCTTCAGGTCAATTTCCTTCCCATTGAATAGGAGGGCTAGTTCTGGCTTAGGATTTGAGAACACTTTGTAGTCCAACAGAATCGGGAAATTTGGCATTGTGGAGATTTCGGGTTCCGGAGTTTTAATGAATTTTGGTTTCACGAGCGCATCTGAACAGACATTTACATATATTACAACATTATCAGAATTTTTCATTCGTTTTGGTTACGTAAAAATTAAACTCACCTTGAACATTAACCATAATACTGTCTTCAAGAGTCCCCTTCTCATTCGAAACTTGAATGGAGTAAATCCCAGCATCTTCCTTTTTCACTGAGTTGTTGCTTAATCCAATTTTTTGTAGATCGCCCTCCCCTGGCTTGACTGTGGTTGATATCAATGGATTCTTTATAGGCTTTCCGTCCTGTAACGGGATTTAAATGAATATTTTGTAAAGTATTATTAACGTGACTTAATACATGACAATAATGGCAGTACCTTAAACCATTTTACGACTGGCTCAGGGTAACCCCTAACGACACTTTCTAGGACAATGGGCTGCCCTTCTCTCAAATTCAATACATCTCCGAGGGGAGTAATTAATTCAGGTTTGGATTTCTTTTTGATGATTTCCACGGAACAATTGGATTTTTCTTCACCGTTATCATTTTTGATGATAACAGAGTACACCCCGCGGTCCTTTTCCTGAACATTAGAAATGGTTAGGACTGTTCCGTCTTTGCTTAGATTTTCAGGGCCAATTTCGATTCCATCTTTCAGCCACGCAATGTGTGGAATTGGGGATCCATCAACTTTGATTTCGAGTATCAAATCTGCACCAGTCGGCAATTCCTGTTTACGAGGAAGACCCTTGATGAAGTGCGGGCGGACTTGCTCCAATTTGACTTGGCCAGTAGTAACAGCGTCTCCCCCCATATTGGTAGCTACTACTTCGTACTGGAATTTAAAGAAAATTCAAAAAGCTAAAGTTGCTTGCAATTTAATTAAAATAATTATGCGTCGCATACTTACTTTGCCAAATTGAGATTTATTCATGTTCTCAATCGTTAAGGAGGAAGTCAACCCATCTGTTTGTATAATTACACCAGATCCAGTTTCAATAATTTCTCCATTTAGTTTCCAAGCAATGCTTGGATGAGGGAGGCCCTGATAACGCACTTTCAGTTCCAAACTTTCCTTTTCCCTCATTTGATAGTCAATCAAACCCTTCGAGAAGCTCGGTGGTTCCACTAAAATAATTTCATTGTGTAAGTTAGTTAAATAAGTTGCAATTAATTAAGAATTTGCAATGTTAATCTTACTTTGCATCTTTAGTTTAGCAGATGCCTGACTTTCTCCAAGTGCATTCTTGGCTTTCAATTGATATGTCCCTTCAGCAGATTTATCCTTTGGTTCAAGCTTTAACTTGTAAACCCCATCCGCGTCTTCAGTTCCTTCTTTGATTTCAGTCCCGTTAGGATTAAACCATTGCACGGATTGTAATTTTGGTTTGCATTTGATTTCCGCTTTGAATTCCCCACAGTCTCCAGGGACTATGCAAATATCCTTCAAACCAATGATTTCCGGCAAGAAATTCACAGTGATAGTTGCCTAATATTAAGGTTTGCACAATTAGTTAAACGTAAATATGACTTAATAATTAGTAAACAATCAGGCTTACTTTACTAGCGTCCTCTCCAAATTCATTTTTAGCAATAACAGAATATTCACCATCATTTAAGTCACTCGCATTGCTAATTGGAAGGCAATAATTTCCATCCTTGTCTACAGTCCCTCCTTTGACTTCTTTTCCATTCAAAAACCATTGTACGCTTGTCGGATTCCCCTTGATGGCTAATTTGAGTACGGCATTTTCCCCTTTCTTAAGTACAAGATTTTGTAAAGGACCCACTATTTTTGGCCGCTTGAGATCACTGAGTGAAATTATTTTCAGTTTAGCACTAGTTTCACTTTCCCCGTATTTGTTCGACGCACGACAGCTCAGGATTTGGTCTTCCAGGGACTCCTCATCAACTTTAATATTTTTGATTACGAGTTGGGATTCCACTATAGACTTGATGTCATTGACTGTTATCGTTGTGCACTCGGAACGTGTCAATTCCGTGGAATTCAGAAACCTGATCATATAAAAATTAACATTTTACTTTAAAATGCGCATTATCTACTATCAATGTGTAATTTAATGTTACCATTTTATTACGGGCTTTGGTTCTCCGGCGACTGCGACATCCACTTGAAGGGTTTCCGTTTCCACAACCTCGATGACATCCTTCAATTTTTTCTCAAATATTGGCTTACCTATTTTGTTTACAACATTGCGTTAAAATGCAAGTGTATGCATTGACTACTTCCATATTCCATTGTAAGCAATTACATACCTTCAACGGTCACTATGCATTTTGACGAACTTTCTCCGAACTCATTCTTAGCTTTGACTTCCCATTCCCCATTGTCAGATGGTAGAACAACGTTAAATGTGCAGTGGTAGGTCTCAGTCGACTCCTTTGTTATCTTTACCCGAGCATCTGCGCTCACTTCATTCCCATTGTGGAACCTGACGAGTGGAACAAAATACAATTACATTACAAATATTTTCTAAGGTTGCATTAGAGAATTTGAAATAACCAGGAAATAGTTGGGCTTGGGTTTCCTTTGACTACGACTTTCAGGTCCAGCTGTGTGTCCTGTACAATCCTAACATCCTGCAATCCTTTCAGGAATGAAGGTTTACCTGAGTAAAAATTAAAGTTGAATATGGTAAATTAAGCGCAAAATCAAATATTAACAATATCTTACATAAAACATTCAATTCTGCTGAGTCCTCTGCGCGACCAAACTCATTCTCTGCTTTCACGATGATTTTGCCAGATACATCGGCTTCGGGTAACTTCAACTTGTAAGTTCCAGCATCTTCATCGTGCTGATAGCGCTTGCTATCAATTTCTATTCCATCCAGGAACCTGCGGGTATATACAATGACAAATATTCATTGTTAATTATTTCAATTAAAGCATAGCGTTTGTAGTAAGACTAACCATCTGACTTTGGGTTTCGGGAACGCATCCACTTTAATGTCGAAGGACGCTTCACCGGAATCCTTTATATTCACGGAAGCTAATTTTTTAGTTATGACAGGCTCTCGATTGATTAGCAGATCAGATGTTGAAAAATCCTTCCCGTATTCATTGCTGACCTCGAATGATATGCGGGAACTATCGTCGCGTTTCAATTTATTCATTTTTAGTTTGTATTCATTTGAAGACGAGCCTTTTTCGATAATGATCCCTGTAGTTTTATCACTGCGTAGCTCTACGCCATCCTTTGTCCTGTCATGAAATATATCAAGTTATTTTTGTAAATAAGCCAATATTGATAATTTTCAGAAAGAACCCTCGCCTACCAAATAATTTTGTCGCCGGATTCGGTCATGCATTCCTCAATTGTTACGGTGTACTCCACCGTTTCTGTAGTACTTTTTATAACCTTTTCTTCAAGGTGTTTGATGATCTTTGGTGGCCTGTTCACCACCAAATTGAAAAACTGCGACATCTGACCTTGGGAATTCGTGGCAAGGATGGACCAATTCCCTGAATGTTCCTTCATACTCAGCTTGTCAATTATGACATTGTTATCCACAAACTTTAATGTGGCCGACGGTTTTTGTTCAATTCCATCTTTGTACCTGCAAAGTGGCAAATTTTTCATATTTTCTTGCACTTACCAATAAAGTATTTTGCAGACCATATAATCGTGGGTTTTGGGTTTCCATCCACGTCACAGTTGATCTTGAGCGGTTGACCCTCCAGCCCATAAACTGTTTCCTTCATCTTGGTTTTGAAGAAAGGTGGAGATTTTACCACCAAATTGGCTTGAGATGAAATCTCACCCAAGTCATTGGTGATTAAAGCGCGATAGCTTCCAGCATCTGCAGTGCTGACCCCCTTGATTAAAAGTGTAGTTGAATCGTCATCCTCATGAAGGATTTTGTACTTTGCTTCAGCAGTATTGATTTCCTTTCCGTCCTTTATCCTATAAATGGAGAAGTAATGGCATGTAAGCAAACGCATGCGCTGGCATCCAAAATCGTTATGCTTTTCAAAAAGATTTAGATTACCATGCAATAGTAGGCTTGGGAAAACCAGTCACCGCCAATTCAAACATGGCAGTTGATCCAATCCCGGCCTCAGTATCCGTTAAGCCGGAAACTAGAGTCGGGGGTGCAGGTTCCTTCAACAGTTGATGAACAGCCCCCAGGACGGTTAATTCAGCAGAACATGAGATTTTCCCAGAAGACGTTGAGGCAACCTGCGGTAAGATTGCCATTAACAAATCTCTGCTGTACTTTAAGCTTGTTGTAACATTTGTATAGTGAATAATTTTAATAAATAACTTACACATGTGTAAAGGCCGGCGTCCTCCGGAGTAACATGCTGAAAGACTAAAGCCAATGTATCCTCCTCGTCCTTCGTAACCAAAAACAGTAATTGATTAAACGTTTAACTTTGTATGGTTAAATTGAGCTCTATGGGTACCTTAAACATGACTTTGAATCTTTCTTCTGGTTCAAAAATCTTGCCGTCGCGATACCAATTGAAATCCGGCTCTTCACCGGGCTCCAATAAACGCTTCCCTTCCAAAGACTTGAACACATCTTTCTCACCTTATAAAAAAAAACCATTTGACAATGATTAATCTTTGTAGATGCAAACCACTTGTGCTGATTAAATTACTCGTAGTAGTAACGTGGGATTCGAATTCCGATTTTCCAAAAGAATTGCTCGCCACGCATTTATACACCCCAGCATCGTCTTCCCCAATGGCATGTATTTTCAAGTCATAAGAATGATCGCTGTTCTTTTCTAATTGCACTCTATCGTCAAATTTGAGTGGGGCCCCATCTTTAAAACTATATAAAAAATCCGAAAAATTAACAATTAGCTAAGACTGTCAAGCGTAAATACTTGTGTCGAATAATCTATACTCACAATTTAATGGACGGAACTGGATCCCCTTTGACATCCACCATAAGACACACGGTTGTATCCAATAGGAGTTGGGTGTCCTGAAACTTGACATTGAAGAACGGAGAATTGTCCTCCGCCCTCTTCTGCCTCTCTTCTTTTGACACTGTAGTCAAGTTTTAATTATTAATCAATGAGACTTGTTTAGATTAGAGAATTGTATTGAATGTGAATTGAAAAATCCCGCCATTTTAACTTACACACATGCACAAGCAATTGAGCGGAACTGGTGACGGAATTTCCAAATTCATTGACCGCTTTGACAGTGTATAGACCCGAGTCCTCAACCAGGCAATTCAAAATATTTAATTTGTATGTACTCCCATTTTGACTTATCTTAAACCTATCAGCTAATCTGTCCTCCAGCGGTCGATTGTCTTTCAACCAAGTTACACTACAAGGGGACTTGGAATTTATTTTGGTAACGAAGTTAGCGGAATCTCCAGCTAAGGAAAATTTCAATTAGTTTAGCATTCAGTAACGTGGAAAAATAAATGTAATTCAATTTTTATTGCCACTCACGCTCACACTCCGTGGATTTTAAGGCGTCAATAAGCTGCGGGCGTGGATTAGTATTGTCTTTAAGGAAAAAATCAAAGCAAATACAGATTAGATTCCCAGGAATTAATTCAAGCTATTTAAAAACATACCGGAATCCCGCCTGACTAGAATGATGTTCCCTGAACTGGATTTCCTCCTGCCAAATAATTTGATGTCGCTGGAAGACGGGTCCATTTTGCTTCCCTTTTGGTCACCTTCGATACTTTTCTCTTTTTTAATACTTTTTCTGGTGGTGCTGTCCCTTTCAATGCTTTTGCCAACTTTTACGCTTTCAGGCTCAGCCGCAGACGTGGGTGCGGGCGCAAAGGATTCTATTGGCTTGCTCTCTGTGATTGTGTCCAATCTTTTTTGCTCATCAGTTTTGCTTACGGTAACTGGTTGCTGAACTTTTTCTTCACCAGTATTTGACGAGGCGGACGTGGACTTCTTATCTGAGGTAGTTGGTATGCTTCTATCCGCAGAGACAGCCTTAGCACCCTTTGCGAGTGTGTCACCATCAATTAATTTAATTGGCTTAACTTCACAGACTTCGATATTTGTTACTTTTCTTGTGGAACTTTCGCTGGTTTCAAGGTTTTTGTCTATACTACTACTGGTTCGGCTTGTCAATTTTTCTTTTGTTTTAACTTCGGTGTCAATACTACTCGTGTGGCTTAATTTTTCTTTTGTTTTAACTTCAGTGTCAATACTACTCGTACGACTTAGAAGTTTCTCGGTTGTTTTTGTGGCGGGCTCGAAATTCTTCTCAGTTTCGACGCTACTGGTGTGACTAGTGGTTTTTAATATGCTCTCGTGGTCATTGGTTTGCGCTGGTTTCTTCGGCTCAAGAGGATCTGTTTTGATATCCTCGCTGTCCCCGCGTTGAAAGGATTTCTGCCTTTTGAAGTCTCCTTTGTAAGAAACGGTTTCTTCTGTGTCTGTTGTGGTAGCTTCTTCAAAAGATCTATCTTTTCCTTGTGATAATGAAGTATCGTCTGTGATATATTTAGAGGTTTTCAGTTTTTGCTCAGTTGCCAATTTAAATATATATCGTGCTCACCTTTGCTCAAAACTGCTTGTAATTTTGATACCTCATTCAGCCACAATTCTGCACTCTGCTTAAAAGCATCTTGGCTGACTGCCCCTTCGTCTTTTTCTAAAATATAGGATTTTCGCCCTGTGCTTATTTTCAATTGCTTTTTTCCGGAATCGCTACGCTCTTCAGCGATTTTCAATTCTGGAAGCTAAAAAAATAGAACATGACTCAAATGTCAAAAATAGTGTTGAATATGCGTCGGACGGAAAATTAGATAATTATTGGACTGTCGCTAATGGGAGAGCAGCTGTAAAGTTGAATTAGTTGACAATAAATCTAAATTGAAATTGAAATTGAAATTGAAATTGAACCTATCACCACTTGGCTTATGAATTCTTAAGCAAGTGAACAGCGAAAGCGAACATTCGCAACACAGAAAATGATTTCCGTCAACATAAATGTCTATATTTCTTTGGCGAATACTCAACAAGTCGTTATTACGTGATATCAGAGTAGTAGGTGTTTGACACTTGAAAGTGTTTAGAGGTCGAACTATAATTAGCGATGAATTCCTTTTCTCTGTCAAAGCTGTTTATTTCAGAGGAGCGATTGTTGAAAAATAGCATTTCTTAAATCCAAGTTTCAATCCTAGCCATAATTAATAAATTTGTAAGTTAATAAAAAATTTCTACCTTTAAAATATCCTTGAGAATAAAGATGGATCTTTGATCCGATATCCGCTTAACTTTGGTCACCAAGATCTTGGATTTGAATAGAAATAGATAACGCTCACTTTTTTTCCCAACAGCAACACCACTTTCACTTTCCTCGCTGCAGGCAAACCAATCCTGGAAAAAATAATTCAAGAGTAAAGAAACTTATCCCCCCGAAGTGTGAGCTGTGCAATGTAACTGACGTGTTTAATAAGTCGCCCGAGTGAATGTATATTTGGATAGCCTTCTATGGAATTAAGGAATTTCAAATCTGTTGTCTTCTGAGGGATGGCTGTTATTAATTCAAGAGCTCGATTCAGATCCGACGTTTCACTTTTACTTCCACCCTCACAACAATGGAGTAGATCCCCAAGGAGGACTTGGTAGTCGTTTAATCTTTGAATGGGTAATTTGAGGTGTTCAAGGATTGTTTTTTCGTCGTTCAGACTCGCACGACGCTCCTAGAGGGGTCAAAGGTCAAGCACAAAAATTAAATTAAAACACAATTCCAAATTTTTCTAAAAGCAGTTCGGAGGGACAAGTAACGAGAGAAGCCGAAACGCTATGATGTGCTCTCGTTCCCATTCCCTAATTTGACTCTAGCTGACGATCATTTTGAGGGGATCCAAGGCAATGGGGGAAAAGAAACCTACTTGGAATCTATTTTTAAAATTAGGTAGTTTTTGGCAACCACCGATGATGGCCTTTGTATACTGCTAGTGTTAGTACGATGGGCAGCTTACGACTAGACAAGACCAGGATTATATTGCACTTCGTTTCCAATAAGAAAATACAACGAGTCAAGGCTAAGAGAGCGAAAACAGGAACCACGTTCAGCAAATGCTTATATCCCTGGCTGTTGGATCTGAATGAATCACTTCCGGAATTCCTGAGCACACTTTGTCGCTCTGCTGCTGTGTCCTGTCACCGTGCGAATTATGCCAATTGCCAAATTTGAAATGAGGTGAATGCTAAATCCTAGCGGACACAAAACTATCTTACATCATATGTCAATTGCCTGATAACACATATGCTCCCACAGATTTTATACATGGGTTTAATTGATTGGTGGATTATATAGGAATGCGGAAATGGATCCTCATCAAATTTTTTCCAATCCAGGTTTTGAGCCAAAACTACGAAAAAGCAATGCAAAATATGCGTTGGGACGGATATAAAGCTGGCAGCATATTGCGCGCAATGTATAGCTTACAATAACAAGGAAACATGAGGTTCCAATCAGGAAGAACGGATTTTAAAAATCAACATAAATCTTTGGGGTTCGAGGTTAGGAGCATTCTTTTGTGACAGACAGCGAGAAGCCGCCATTGT
>JAAXYW010000208.1:0-50437 GCA_036851895.1 Orthonychiurus folsomi
TACAACTTTAGTAAATCTTCCTAACATGATGGCGGCAAGTCCAGTTAGTCCACCCCAAGACTTTAACAGCCAAGTCCCACCCACCAACATCAATAGCACTAACCCACCGCGTAGCGACACAGATTTGCAAAGCATTGAAGCACTGGCCCAAAATATACTTGAAATGCAGAATTTATGCACGTGAGTTGATTTTTTCTAATTTTGTTTCCAATCTTTTGGGTTTCACATTTTTGTGACTTCTCGAGAAAGCACTTTTCTCATTGGGGCAAATGTGCTCATTTTAATCATAATGTATTTGCTACCATTTTAGTCAAGCCAGACGAGATGCCCCTGTCACAGTTGAAACTCAGCACATCATTGAGCTTCAAAATATTCGCCAGCATCTTGAGCTCCTCCAGGAGCAAACTCGTGATTTACAGTCTTCAATTCGTGCCACCCTCTCAAGTCTTGCTCATGGTAGCTTTGACGCTTTGAGATCTCACATAGTTAGTAATGCTAACGCAAGCCAACCAGCCCCTCTGCTTCCCCAGCCTGCTCCAGTTTCAGCTGGACCACCAAGCTTGAGTGCAGTTGACGTTGCGGCGGATTCTCAGACTTCCGCCTCCTCCAGTGACTTAGATACTGTTGATATGGCTCCTGAGCCCAACCAACCTCCAGCAGGCGTTCATCAAACTCCAGGGCCAGGTCTTCGCAGGCCGCCCACAATCAATCCTGAAGCTATTCGGTTATTTCAAGCTCGAGCTCAACATATCGTAAACGAACGTGCGATAGCTGAAATGGAACGCCATGGTGTAGGGCCGTCATCTGATAATCCAACTAAACAATCCCATAATCCGAATTACTATTAGCCCTCACATTACAACTGCCAATAATCCAGTAGAACTCGGACGGCTGTCTCCACCAGGCCCTTATGTTTACTCCAACTCTCCACCACCTACAACCAGGTCTCGCGTACCACCAATAGTTACAATGCAGTATGACTTTGGTGATGGTATGTATCGATCTACGAACCACGACACTCAATCCCGGAATAAATATGGAGCCTCAACCCGGTCCTTCCCGGGAGATAACTGGTACAAGTACAACCTATCAAGTAGCCAGGAGTACGATAGATCCAATCACTGGGAACAGAAGAGGTAACACTTTGTGAACATTACTTAAAAAGCTCTAATCTAAAAGTTTCATTTGACAATTTAAAACAAGTGGAAAATTGATTTGAGACGCAACGAAAGCAGAATTATTCATAACTTGAATCTTGCTTTTCAGTTGTGCGGGAATTTCACGTCATGGGACGACCGGGACCTGGAGGAGACAGTGAGCATGCCAGAAATTGTCCTTTCTCAAGAGATGGAAATTTAGCACGACCGCCGCCGCGAATGCGCTGCCTGGCGGAAATGGGTGAAACTCCAGTGCTTTCAGTGTGGCCTACTGCTGATACTGGTCAAGAGCAAGCGACTAGAAGCTTTCGGGGTTTGCGCAGGGATCCTATCGCAGAGAGTGAACGAAATCAGCCAACTTCAGGAGCTACGAATCAAAGTGGCCGAACTGGCCAGGGCAGTGCTACGAATGCTACCAGTGCCGAAGCAGCACCACTTTACCATATGCATCAGCTTTACTCCTCATCCCATTTGCCTTCCTTTAGTCATTGGATGAATGCTGGACCAAATTGGGTAAACAGCAACTTAGGGGTGGCTGTTTACCTCACCGTTAGACAGCACAACGAATCACTTCACTTGGAGGAGGACCTACAACAGCAACAGCGAGTCAGTGAAAACTGGCAGCGTTTTTTTATATCTGGACTTTCTCTCGTCCCACCTTCTGTTCGTCAAGGTCAACGACATCATTCCAGACGCCAAAGACGCACCCCAAATATAATTTACCACATGGGAAGTGGTTCCTCACGAGCAATACCACTACGCCCGAGTTCCTGGGACGAATTTCGCTCGAATTTGTATGCATCCTCGTCACCAACTGAACAAACTTCACTCGGCTCAAATCCTATTGGAAGCAATCCAATTCAAGATGTCCCGGCTCGGTTCGAGGGTAACTTCACCCGAATATACAATATGAGAATGGGAGATGAAATCATCCCTGTTTACGCTCATTGGGCGGCTTTAAGTAAGAGACTTAGTTTATTATTTCTAATTTTAAGCATACAAGTACGATTAGAATTATATGTAATTTGTTTTTGTTCTAGCCCCAATGCCAAATGGCGGCATTGACCTGAGGGACAGTCCCCAATCCAATGTTTATACATTTCCTATTGGGCTTTTCCTGAATGGAGATACGTGGACTGGCGGAGTCCAAAGCTTAGGAATTTTCTGGCCCCCAGCATCCAGAGATGAGGAAGACACTTTAATTGAAATGCGAAGAAATGAAACGTTAGTGCCGGTATTGACACAAGAAGAAATGGAAGTTCGTTTATTGGAGAACCCCAGCAATGTTTTCTACAGAGTTGACTACGACACCTCGCAATTAACAATTTACGTGTCCGATCAGTTCCGATTAACAATGATTCAACCCGGTCTCAGTCTGTTAGATGCAGTCACAGCAATGGTTAATTGGCAGCGTCCTAGGCCAGTAGCTGGAACTATCTACCTCAACATGCTTGCACCATTTTATGATGCTTTGGATAGACTGTTTGGTCATAGAATGAGGCGAACTGTTCTTCCCCCTAATGGCGTGCCGGCCTCCGCTATGGGATTTCCATCACATTTTGCTGGTCTGAATAACACTGATCCGCGTGTGCGTTTGGGTGGAACTACGCCAGGAATCCCTCCTGGAACGAGTGCACGCCAGTTATTTCGGGCATCTCTGGGAAGTTCAAGACAACCGCGCCAAGATGGCAGCAATCCTTCAGATCCGGCACCAGCGGCGGCTGAAGCCAATGGAGCAGAACCGACTGGAAGAGGACGGCGCGAAGGTCGTTCAAATCATCCTCGCAGGTTTATTTCATTCGCAAATGATGTTCCTCTCTATCAAAGCAATCTCTTATCTCGGTATCCCGGTGAAACTTTGGATGCTTACAGGCGGCGACTTTATCACGAGCAGGTCATAACACCCGAAGTTCCAGAAGGTGTCAACCCAGTCAATGCTCAAGCGCAGGCTATTATGGAAAGCCAACTCACACACTTCATCTCTGTGTCAAGGAATCGCATGGGAAGACTGACTAGGAGTGAAGCAGAGCAACGATTCAACGAATACATGAATGAACAGCAAGATGCTATGGCGGCCGACGGGCCCCATTCAGCTACCAGGGACACAAGAAGATTTATTCGATTAGCAGTTGACACAGCGACAGCCGAAGTGCTTCGAAGACACCAGGCAAATGCAAGTCAAGGGGTCATTGCCAATGTGCCCTCTGTTCAAAGCGCAATAGAAAGTAGAATTGAGCGTGTTTTGAACGAGAGAGGTAATAGGGGTTTGTCACCAGTGAGCCCAACTAATTTTACCGCTGATCCCAACGGCCCCCGGCAAAGGCCGGAGGAACTTCATCAAATGAGAATAGATGTATTAGCGGCTATATCTCGACACCGTGCAGCTATGTCAACATCAGGTACTCAAACCCCTCGGTCATTCTTGAGGGCTGGGAGTGGCAATCCCACTGCAGAAAGTTCCTCGAGCCCCACAGAACCAGCAGCTGAACCTCAACCTGACTCAGCGCCTCCACCAACATTCTTCTTGCAGCCCCCTCAGCCAATTCCTCCTCCAACTGGAATGGATTTTACTCCGATCTATACAGGACCAAGGCCATTGACTATGAGTCGAAGGCGCCCTTACTCAAGGTTGAGCAGACCTGAAGGAGGAAGTGGTGAGACTAACTCCGACGACGAAAGTACACCGCCGCTTCCACCAAGAATTGCAAGAATGAGCTTGGTACCTGGAAGCGACAGTGAAGCACGTACGAATGCGCTTATCGAGCAAATTACTAGTAATATCAACCCATACGTACCTCCTTCTGGAAGTGGACAAGAACTTCCGGGTAGTGCAAATCCAATTCCGAATGAGGTGGGTTTGCCGCCGCCGATGCCGAATCCTCCTCCGAGATACCCTTCACCAAGTGGCTCTGCCGCCTCTGGATATCAATTTATGTAAGTGCTAGTAATAGTTCAGTGAAGGGTGTGTTAAGAGATTGTATTATGCATTTGAAAATTTGTTGGATGGAAGGGCTGGGTATATTACATTGGAAAGTAATTGCAATTACATATTACAAATTACACGTCGCGCTGCAATTACAAAATTACAAATTACAAATTGCTGCCTGTATAATAGCAATTACAAATTACATTTTTCTTTCCGTGTAATACAAATTACATATTACAAATTACATTTCAACAAAGTTTAAAATTGTACGCACATATTCATATGTTGCTAGCCGTCATAAGCAATGATTTCTCATGGAGCAATGTAATTTGTGATTTCGAACGTAATTGGATTACTTTTAGTAAAAATTTTGAAAATTACAAGTTACATATTACACGCCAAGCTGCAATTACAAGATTACAAATTACATATTTATTCCGTGTAATTGCAATTACATATTACAAAATGTAATCCGATTACACAATTCGAATTACTTTGAATCTAATTACAAGTAATATGCCCAGCCCTCAAACTCCAACTATGTTTGTGTATATTACATAATAGAGCGAATACAAAGAATTTCATTTCTAAATTTTTTATTCGCAGGCCATTCGGTGAGCATTGGGTGATTCGACGTCAACGCCTCATGAATCAGCAACTGACTCAAGTCCTACGGTCTCACGGCCATAATCAGATAGGTTTTGCCACAAGACGAGTTGATCATCAGCCTAACCCAGCAGTTCCTGCTGCTGCAGCTCAACCACATCATCCAGGACCAGGATCTGTTCCACCTTCAGCATGGGCGGCGGATACGACAGAAGGCTCAGCTAGGACCAGAGTCATACCGAATGGTAACGGACTTCAACATTCTTTTACTCAACCAGAGCGAGACGCAAATGCCGAAGACGAGGCTCCTGCCTCAGCGGCATCATCTGCTCAAAGAATGTTACCACCACTTCGACGACACTACATGGCCTACCATAATCAAATTCAGAACCCTGCTCCAAACAACAACGGCGCTAATCCGCCCAACCCAAATGCTGATGAAGTTCCTGTCCCCCAACCGACTGATGCCAGTGCTAGATTCTACCCAGGCTACATCCCAGAAATTCTCATTACTCGTATGCTTTCTACTATATACTTGACTGTACTACCATATACTGTCATGCGTAGCGGTCACGTTACGTTACTTTAACTTTGGTTTGTAATTCTTACGCATTTGTATAGCTCGAGCTCGTCCACCAACATATTACACAATGGATGCAGCTACCACCGCCTTTCTATCAAGTCGAATTCAAAAGTGGGACTTTTCTGAATTCATTTTGCCTGACATAACTAAAAGTAATCCTGCTTTTCTTCATTTTTCATTAATATTCAGATTGTGATGGAATTGTTCTCATGTAGGAGATGAATCAGTTGTTGTGAGAGAATGTTCACTCCATTCTGATGCGTGTTTGGATGTTTCGAGTGACTCGGATTTCCTCGCCGTTCTGCAACCATCTGATAATGGTCAGTACTCGGCCGTTGGACTGTACAGCCTGCGTGACGAATCTCTTGGTGGAATCCTGTACATTTACCACTTTGATCAAAACACAGTATCTGTTTCTATATCTCCTTCATGTGACTACATTGTTGTTGGCTATGCTGGTCGAGGACCATTTTATCGTTTTGTTCATCCATCGAGAAATATTGGCCAGGTGAGTTGAGGGAGGGTTCCGCAATTAGCATATGTATTCAGGGATCAAATCTAACATTTGCGGCTTTTGGCTTATTTGCAGATTCTAAGTTTAACTCGTGATGGAGAAAGGATGAAACTTGTTTCGGTGAAGGAACTTTTTGCAGACAGCCAAAGTTCCTTAATGAGTATCAATTGTATGCACTGGGTTCCAGTTCCTGGCTACGGAATTATATATGGCACGAATACGGGCGAATTAGTTCTGCTGAGTTAACTTTTGAGTCTAAAATCGTGTACTAGTACGTGTTCAGTTTTTACTACTGTATTAGTGCTTAAGTAATCGTTTGATTTGAAGCGTGTCCGATATGAAGACTGTCTTTCAAGTCCACCAACGATGCAATTGTTTTTTTTTAAATTAAACATATCGTGTCTTTTGCGCAAGGCTAGCGGCAATGCTTTGTTAAGTGCTGTTCTAATGTAAATCACATGTAGAGCTTTCAGGGTTAACTTTTTAGGTTTTTTTTTTAAATTTGACATCGTGGGAAAGCTTGGAAATGTGTAAATAGACAACGAGGAATGGATTTCTAAGCAAAGCTCTTAATGGTCATGCTTTTAATCTTTTTTGACCTTTTTGAAATTGTGTTGAATATTGTGCTTCAAGAAGTTGGAAAACGATTGTTAAGTTTGTGCGTGTGGATTTGCGTGATATAAATCCCGATGCGGTGAGGCGAGTAACCAAATCATTTAAAAACCAATTCTGAGGATAAATTTGATTCTAAGATGAATGAGAGTGTGATAGGCAATAATGCGTACATTGCTTTCCAATTTTATGATGGATGTTTGATGAACAAACGCATGATACTCTTTTGGTTTGAGAGCCAATTCCTTCGAAACTATCTAATACTTTGCTTGTATGAGTGGCGAGTTTGTGAGAAGTGAAATTCGACGTGCTGTGGTATTTAAAGAAATGAAATGAATATAGACGTACAGTAGGTTAGTGTTTTTCTTTTGTTACCTCTATTTAACATTACTATACATTATACATTATGAATTAATAAATTGAATACACTATGCAAATTAAGTAAAGTCGGATTTGCCCTTACTCGACACACGGAAAATCACTACAAATTATGAAAACAAATGGTGACAACAAATTGCATTGTAAAATTAAATATAATAAGTTAGTAGGGCAGGATCGAAACAAGCGTTGTCATTCGCTGTTCAGCTCTACGGAGTAGTCCGAATTGTTTTCCGTTGTAGCACTGATTTTGTCAGGATTGTTGCCCTTCGGATTCGCTGTTGTTGAAGCTGGACGGGTAACTCGAATTTTTGTTTCCAGAGTGGTAGTCTTGGGCGGTTCTGTTGTTGCTGGAGAGCCTCTTCGAAGAGCAGGGGAAGCAGTGAATTGCTTAGAGTTTGCACTTACAGAGTTAAATGTCTTGGAACATCCTTCGCTCCCCTCCACGCAATTGATCCCACCAATTCCACTCCCCTTGGTATAAATCGGGGCTACTTCCCTCTCAAAGTTATAAAGAAAAACATTGTTGTCTGGATTATACCTCTCAAAGAATCGATCAGATGGGAGATTTCTGAAGGTTCGCTGAGTCTGGAAGGGATCAGTATATTGATTCCCGTTTTCAAAATAAGGACGAGTCTGGCTCGTAATACCAAAAGACGGAACCCCAAATGAATTCCAATGGGTTGAAGCCGCTGCTTCAAAGTCATTTTCGGCGACACCGTTGATCAAATTTCCAGCTCTTTGTTGGCTCTGGGGTTCCGGGAATGCTCCTTGATGGAAACCAAATCTAGGGCTAAGTCCGTAGATATTTGAGCCACCACCGCCACCACCTTGTTGCCTTGGAGGATTTTCAAATGTCCAGGAGGGCGCCGTCGTCTGTGGCCCAATGAATGGACGATCTGTCGCGGGGATTTGGCCAATCGGCCTACGGGGATTTTCTCCAGGAACTCGATTTCGCTCAAAATCGCCTGATGAAGAAATTACTCCCTGCTCGAAATTAGGAAATCTGTCACGACCGCGACTAGGAGCCACCGTTCGAGCGGTCGTCGTTGGGAGCCAGCAATTTCTTGCGTAGAAATCACAAACGAACGGATTCCTCGGAGTATTCCCAGTCGGGGTCTTGGTTTGTCCTTTCGAGCCCACAGTTTGCTCCGTTTTAAACTGTCCAATGCCACCAAACCTCTCCCAAAAAACATGGGCTGGGACACGTAACGTTTGACCAGTGCTCGGATCCGTTATTATAAGGTATCTCTTCTCTTCTTCCAGTGGTGGTAAGAAGGTGACCTCCGGTGGAGGTGCACCAGTTGTCGGTGGCTTAAGAGTTGTCGTACTTTGACCTGGTGGCAATTTGGTTGTCCATTGGGACCATGGCCACTGCTCTGAGATGGGCCGAACGTAACTGGCTCCGTGGATTTGTCCAATGGACGTGATCGCAATTCCGAATAGGAATACTTTCAATTCCATGACGAAAATTAAAACTGCACCAGGATTTCACAACTTACCCACGACAATACCCACCAAGTAATATGGGCTTGACAACTTGGCAAAACTTCCTTGCGGAAAATGTAGAATTTGGCGCACAAAGCAGTTGACCGCAAAGAAGCAGTTTTAATTTCCTCCTCCAAATAAATGTGACGGATAAATGGTCAGGGTGTTTTATTTATATTAGTAAAGGAAATGGAGTACGTAATTCATATTTCTGCATTTTTTTCTGCACAGTTACTGCGAAAGTAGTAAGTACTAAACGTCACTCACATTGCATTCTGAGTAAATCCCAAGCTCAGGAACTCCAACCTGAGTTGCAGAGGAATAGCCGTCGGCTACGTAATATGCAAATACTGAGAAGCAAAAAGCGGAAGCTGAATTTCGCATCTTAATTCTGCGAATGAATGTGGGTGAGCAATTTTCTTGCAGTTCATCTCTATAGTGTGGGCGCTGAGAACGCGAACAACGCACGAACCTGCGCGATTTTCCAGATTAACCATTCAATGTCACAATGACGACGTCACATTACATTATTACACTTGTGCAATAGAATTATTACTGGAAACCTTGTTTTCTTTCACACTAAGCACTTGTCTTGATTCTGTAATGATTCTTGGAATTCAAGTTTTAATCCAGGGCTGTCCATTTACTAAAATCTGACAAGCCAAAATAAAATTCAGTTAATAGATCATGGTTAATACATCTCCGACTTTATTCAATTTAACTGAAAACATTTTGAACGGGTTTCGTACGAGAAGAATCACAAAACCCTTTTGTTATTTGTAAGGCCATGCCACTTCAACGAAATACATGCATTGAGTTTTAATTATCTACGCTTATAACCACTGGTTTGGAAACAGCAAGATCAGTGGTTCTAATAAACACTTTCAATCTTCACAGTCTAGGAATAATAATAATCCACGTTGAACTAAACAACTTACTTCTAAACGTCAGATCTAGTACAATTAATTACATATCATGATGCCACAATAATTAATGGACTGTAACTCTCTGGATGAGACACATTCTCTCCATTAATAAACTCTTCACTTCTACTGGAATAGAACAAGAGACCAACACAATATTCTTAATGTCCTGCATTTTACACCAAAAATATAGCTTGAAAAGATGATTTAATTTAATCAACAAAACTGGAGCAGTTGATTTATATGCGGCACGCAGAAAGTGCAAATTGTTTAAGGATCACCTTTATGATAACATCACAACATTTTTGGCTTATGGCTTTTTGCTGCATAATTCCGTTTTAGTTTAGAATTTACAATCTCAGTCACCGATTCACAGTTTGTCATCAAGAAAGACTCAGTCCATTAGAATCTTACATCTAACAAAGTGTAGTTGACTAATTTAACTAGTGTACTATATTGGGGTTTATATGCTCGTGATCGTGAAAAAATATGAAGCAAAAAGAACAATCGAAGAATGCAAAATTGAAATGTTTGGTATACATTAGAATAAGAATAAATCAGGTAGCCGGAGGATCATGGAAATGCTCTATCACTTCGCAAACTGTCTTAACTATAATATAACTATACTGACCATTACGCTAATCTGTGAAGCCAATTACGCTTCTTACTCAACTACATTTAGCACATCGTCCATCCCTGGTCCAATAAAAATTGTCCCATATAAAACAAATGCACAGAAATGCAGCAAGTCAAAGTTACTTTGAATATCCGAACTTCCATAACCATACAACTAAAAACGAAGTCAAAGTAGTAGATTCCAATCCAAATCCAATATAGCAAAGCAATTACAAAACGTCGTTAATACCATTAAACTGCTTCTCTGCACCTTCCAAAAAAAGCACTCCATTGTGCGTTCCGTCTGCGTCTGATTTTTAAAGCTCATCATTTAACAAACTGACGAAATGCTTTCAAGCTTAAATAAATAAGTCGTGTGTAAGAAAGGCAAAAAAATAACTTAATGAATGGAGCAATGTCTATGTGCTACGTACACAAATTCTCTTTAAGCAAAGGAGTTTTTAGAGTTTTTACACCGAGTAGTAAACCCTTGCTCCATTCGAACTTTATATCCTAGGTGTTGGACTTCATCTGAAAAAGTGAGGAAGTTTATCACGAGCGTGGCTGCGGAGCAAATGCTGGGTATTTGAGACAAGTCTTCAGATGAGAATTAAATTCCTCCAACGAGTGTGCAGAATAGTAGAGAATGAGGGCCTTCGGAGTTGGGAAATAAGCTGTGTACTTTGTGAATCCAAAACCCGCTTGTCCCTGGTAAATTATGCAATGGCCAATGCTTCCGAGGATCAGCGACAAAGCCAACTCTCCGGTTTGCGATTTTCTGTAGAAAAATAATTCAACTATTTTAATTCAAGCTCTTTAGCATTTAGTGGCTGGCGAATCATCTTTATCCAGAAACTGCCCATATTGTATTACGGTGACGTGGTGCCGTCAAATTAAATTTACGCTTTAATCTCTAGATGGTGACATTTCTGACCCATTCACTTGGCCTGCCTATTCACTTTCACAGGAAACGTTTGTCACGCGATCCTGAATTCTGAAAATATTTTCCACTAGACTGCAGGTTAGGAAGGTCAGTATATTAAAAATTCGCTATGCCTGCTCGGTCTAAATTAACCATTGTCATAAAGGTGGAGACGACCAAGCTAGACACCCACGTGAACTTAAGGTTGCAGTCTGGATTCACTAATTGTACATTACGCACTATCGTCTTTGCACTGTGTTTTTATAGTTCCTGGATTTTTACATGTCTGGGTCTAAATTTCTCACAGGCAAGACAGAAGACCTTGACATTAATAACATCGAGCTTAATTGTGTTAACGTTAAGCTGTATGCTGCGCAAAAAAGTGGGACACAAAAATTCATATACTCTTAACCATAACGCAACACTAACTTCGAATGCATCGCCGGCTAATCAGGAAATGAAAACTATTGCAAATCGTCACGAACTGATTTTGACAAGTGAACGAAAGAAGGAAATGGAGAGTGGAGACAAACCTGACTAAAAATGTGCCATCCAATTTGTCCTTGAGGTAATATGCTGCGTCAGCCCTGGTAGCATCCGCTTTGAACCACAATGCATCGTCCCACATATCAGCTATTCCAGGAGATAAGGCCGCCTCAAAATCAATACCTGCCAGCTCCAATTTCCTATTTTAAAAAAATCATATTTAAAATCTAGTCATTATTGTATTCCGCACTCCAAATTCTTAGGTTTACTTACTTGACTAGACGAGATCTTTGTTTCCTTAAATGAGTGAGCTGAGGCTTCAGAGTAATGATCTCTGCCTCCACTAGGCGACTGTATGACCTTTGTAGAGCCAAACTATCTTGAAGTTGAGTTCGGCTGTCTCTCATGTTCATCAGTCTCTTCCCAAGATAAATAAAGTTGTCTTCCATCCTGCATAGTGCAAATTTTGATTATTTTATAATGCCTCATCTCCACAGTTTATGTCAAACAATAAAAAAAAACACTTACTCTTTAGCTGTTCTTGGATCCGGAGGATCCGGATTTTGAGTTTTAAATTGCACGTGAATCTGCATTTGCTCCTGGAAGAAACCGATGGCATAATCAAAAGCTTCTATTGCTTGTTTCTGAAAGGAAAAAATATCACACATTACAACAACAAAGTACACAAGGCGGACAGAAAATAGAAGTGGATGTGCTCACTTTGAGATGGATTCCGTCAACTGTTTGAGTTTGAAGATTGGAGTGTAGCTCAAAATATCTGGATTTGACAAGAAAATCCTGGCTGACTTCTCCTAAAACTGTAAGGAGTTTGTCTTTGTCGTCATCTTCATCGCCCTAATAATATCCACCAAGAGTCAAATAAGACAATTCTTTCTTTCAATTTAGTCCATTTTGCATCTTACCTTTTCAAACCTGGAAATAGCGTAAAGAAGCTTCACGTCCAAAGAGTTATTGTACTCTGCCAGCGAAAATTCTCTGTAATGGTTGATCAGATCCACAACAGAAGGGAAATTGTAGGGTTCAATAAGGCCGTACCTGACATTTAAAATGAGAATTAGTCTAATTTACAGCAAAACACAGCTTTAAACTCAACCAGTTTAACACTCACATTCCGTCCCGATGAGATATTCGGAGAAGTTTGGAAGTTTGTCCTTGTCTAACAGTTAGTGTATATTCCCCATTCTTTGTAGATGCATCACGTACTAGAAACGAACCATCTGGACACTCCCATAATTTCTCCACAACTTCCTCCCTAATATTACCCACAATTTGCTAATTAACATTTTATATGTAACTGATGAACAAAATGCAGGAGTAGCTTACTTGGAAATATCACCCCAATACCATTCCGCATGTTGAAGCTCACGCTCAGCCTTTTCCCGTTGACGAATGTCAAAGGAATCTAGCCTCTGCGGAACGTAGTCGAAACTGCTGAGGTTCATTTGTTTCGTGTCTGAGATCAATTGTTTTTGACATCCACCCTTATTTGGTGACTTCCCCATCCCACCGTATAACTCAATCAGCAAAGTGACTACTCGAATGTGAATTGAGGAATTGTCCAGGATTTGACTGCACAAAATATGAAAGAATTGTAGATCCATTGCACTAGAAAAATAACTCATTACACAAGTTGAGAGTTAAGAATTTACTCACAGAGTACTTTCCCAAGCTGGACGTAAAACCACCAAGCAATAGAATTCACTTAGTATTTTCTCTGCATCTACAACTGGTAGGCCATTGTTCTTTGCCACAGAATTCGCTAGACGGCAAATCCTTGCCAGGTGAGAACCGAAATACTGGATGCACCTTTAACAATACATACCGCATAAAGTTAAATTCAGAACTAAAATTGCACCGCACCTGCACCAACTTAACATGAAAACAACTGTGTAATATTCCGTTCCAAATCGACCGGCTAAAACAAGCCCATGCTGTAGTCTAAAAATACAATCTACGCAGCACGAACAATGCAGCAAAGTAAATATTTCACCTCAACTAATGGAGTGACAAAAAAGGAAAGCTACAGTGCCTAGTCAAATTCATCTACTAGCATAAACTACTTGTACGCAAAAGGGAAATCGAATGACTGTCATATTAATGACTGTCAACTTTAATCCTTGTTTATCCGATATGGCTTCTTCCACTAAAACTGGATAAGCCGAACTAAGTCTGCCAAGAATGACTCATGCGTGACTAGTAGTAGTAATAAACTTGACCGTTAAATTATACTGGCAGCTTGTTAAAATCAAAATTAATCATAATTCAAATCCATCTTACCTGGAATGATGTTCGTTGAGAGAGTTGAAAATCAGTTTTTCCATGAGAAGGAGAGCATCAGAGTCAATCTGCAATTTCCCGACCTCAATGAACTCATCATACAAATTGGTAGGGATTAAAGGGTCTGGAAGTTCACGGAGGAAGCGACGAAGGGAGAATGCAATTTCAGTCAAACCAAAAGACTCCCTTAGTAATTTTTGTACTTCTGGACGGGTGCGATTCGGTTGTTGAGTTAGAAGAGCATCCAGTCGATTCGTTCGCGGTTTGGTTGAGGAGGATGACACTCTGACTGTGAAAATATCCTGGAGTTTCGGTGCTAGATTGACAAGGTCCGACTCCAGCCGTGTCTCTAATTCCAGACAAAGAAGCTGAAGGACTTCGGGAGCTGGAGCAAAGGACGGGTCGAAGGACAGAGTCAAATGTTTTCCGTACACTGTTTGAGGAGGATAGAAAAAACACAGTCGTATGAGAAAACAAAATGCTGAAAAAACGTTTTAACAGAAACTAAAATTTCGGGTTGTTGTTGCCAGTAGTCCCTGCACAGCATAGTCACAATTGGAAAAAGGAGGAAAACTTTTTTCCACGATTCGCTGCTTGCGCTTCGCTGTTGCGAAATAATAGACCAATATACCTCAAGAAAATGGGAAGGAACTTTTCCGGCCGCACGTATACACGAAATATAAACGAAAATAAATGTGAATACAAGTTTCATCCGTTGTTTGTATGCTGTGCTATGTACATGCATCCATTCTCCGAGGCTAGGCCTGGCGCCACGTGGTGTATAGCTGCTCACATTTTATATGTATTTATAGAGGCCGAGAATGAATAGGCAGGAAACTTGGGAGATTATATCAAATTCCGCGAATACCAGAGGATCACCACCACATCCATGCTCTCCACGAGAGTTAGTTGGATGGAGGGAAATTAAAATATAATTAATTGCGTGACAAAACTGTTGAGAGCATGAGAATTTAGAAAGAATTTATTCCACTTGACATGCGCTGCGGTTGAGTTGGTCTTTTTTGATGTCAGGTTTTTTGTCTCAATGTGTTTTTATGCTAGGTCATCAATTACACCTTGTAATTTTTAATTGGGAATTGCGACATTGGTTGGGATTGAAAATCCAAAAAATAATTTTTTTAAAAAATAAGCCCCTTTAGCGTTTGTCTCATTTGAATGGAATTTATAAATATTAACAGTGAAGGCATTTGTGTATAACGGAGTTTGATAAGGGGACAGGAAAGGACTTTCTAAATATTAAGATAAACACACGAGCATGCATTTGTGTGGGATTAATTTATCCACAGAGTTAGTTTAATGTAAACCAAGTTCATTTACTTTGATCTTTTTTGTTGGCACATGCAAAAGGGGTGTTTCTAAATAGGCATGGAGTTAAGAGCAAAATTTTATCTTTGGAAGCATTGCCCTAATAATTACGTATGCTTTGCATCGCTCGGCATCTCTGTAAATTATCTTAGCCTGGAAAAGTCAACTTGCCAATTTTCTCACAACCAACAAGTGACAATGTAGAGTGGACATGAATCCACTTTTCCGTTCTTTGAAATGTAAATTTCCGTCCAATCCAAATATTTATAAAATTCGTAAATAAGAGTTGGGCCAGCTTGATTTCGGCAATTTTAAAAGATGCTCTCAATTCTTTGAATTAAATAACTAATGCGGCAGTGTTCATGTATACAAATGACTAACGACGTCAGAAGATAAAATCAGTTTCGGAATTTTCCAGAAGTACAAGTGAACAAAACGTGTGTTGTGGCCTGGCCCTGCCCTGGTTACAAACTATACATGGGCTAATGGTGCGCCAAATTAGTTAGCCCATATTCTCCTTAAAAATCAGAGCAATTATCACACATGCATACCAAAATCCATGGAGAAGGTTGAAAACTAATCTACGATTCCATTCCTTGGCAAATTTTTTTGGCAAGTTACGTCTAATTCCCTTCACGCAAATCACGCCACGAGTTCAATAGCTTCCTCCTTGGGAATTTGGAAGTGCGATGGTTGCAAAAATAAATGTCAACTCTCAAAATGTACAATTACACAGTCCTCAAAGTAGGGCTCAGCTCCCTAATTACCTTATCGACGCATCAACACACGTGTGGAGCTTTTCTTAAACAAAGTCAGGCATTCGCACGCATCAACACTTCTTCAATTCCTGCACTCAGTCGTCCGAACACGAACATAGTCGTCTTCAAAATAAACAAAGGCCCTGACTCTTGCAAAAAAAAACTATTCCCTTCATTTGAATTAAATAAAAATTGGCTCAATGATCACGTACTATCAACGTACGTACGTATCATGGATGCGTCACTCATGGTGCCGGCATATGTGGAAGAATGGAAGATTAATTTTAAGTTTAGGGGTTTGGAAGTGCTTTCATGGAAATGGCGGGCAAAGTAAGCACAAAAACACCCATTCATTCATTCGGTGGTTGGAAAGTTATTTTTGTAATGAGAAAACAAAAGGCTGCGGTGTTTTTGTAAATGGAATGGAATGGGTTAAGGGGAAATGTACAAATGATGGGTTCAAGAAGGAAACAAACCTTTATTTTTAAGAAACTCCAATCTTTGGGCCAATTCTTCAGTGGACGAGTCACTCTGGCAAACCGGCAAGCCGAGAACAACGCATTTTCGATGAGCGACATAGCCGCATTCTGTAATCAGAAAAATAGAACGACATGGTTAATTAAGTATTGAAGATCTGGGGGAGGGACGAATGGCACGGAATGACACCAAATTTAAATGGACTTTGGGGGAAATGTAAAGGTATGGCAGGAAACTGACGAAAAGTTTATTGCCTTGTTCGGGCATTCATCCCGGTCTTGTTTATCGCATTGTTTTGTATTTAATCATATTGGAACGTGGGTCGTAAAAGCCAATGCCCCTACCCTCGTTATCAACAAACATTCTTTTGGATGCAATTTGTGACAATTTCTAATTTGGCTTACTTTGAAAAATATCAGATTCTATAAAATATTAAATCTATAAAATATACTGGTTCGCGCTCATTGAGCTTGCGTCTACTTCGAATAAGATTTTTATGAATGACACTTCAACATTTTTACATTCAGCTCCACAAATACCACAGTGAATTGAATTGAAATACTTACTTTGGCACATCAAACCCTGATGAAAAATCCCAAGTAAAGCCGCTCTGCAATGGTCACAGTTGGTCAAGGAAGTGAATGTCATTTGAGAAAATTCGTGGTCATTTGCAGTGAAAACATTTCCTTGTTCCAGGGAATCCTTCAAGTGCTTCAGGGCAGCTGGATCATTGGCACTGTTCGCTCCTTTGTCATCAGCCTCAGCCTCTCGATGTCGTAGCTCATCCACACAATTTATCAATGCATGTTGCTCAAATTCATCGTGGATCCCAAGTCCCTGGAATCAAAGGGGGAAAATAATGGTAAAACTATATTTTTATCCAAGTGGAAATCAATTAATAAAACCACATTAACAATCAAACAATCTAAAGTGGGTTTGTGTCCAAATCCACAGGCACGTCAAAACCACATTAGCTTCCTGTCTGATAGACGAAGAAGGAAATCCTTGAAAATTATGAACAAAGGAAACCAATCCGTTTGATTTGGATTAGACAAGAAGAGTTGAGTTGATTGAAACAGGGGATACATTTGTGAATCAAGTGTTAATCATTCGGAAATAAGATCAACGCCAAAAGAATCCAAGGTATTATCGTGTCCTATGCCGTTTGCATGGAAAAATTTGATGCGCGATTTTGCAAATGACTAAACTGCTAAAATCTCAAGAAACAAACGTGATGACGTATGCATCATTTCAAATCAAGAATGAACCAGTTTTATGATTTAGAAAGAAAGTAATTGATGTTTGTTTTCAAACACGGAATTGATCCTAACTTCCTGTGCGTGCCTAATACACTTAAAAACAAAAGTTTTAGTCTGCATTTTAAAACATATGCATGTAGAAAGGATGGCCGGGAACTGACTAATGGAATCAAGCCAATATTCAGCATGGCCGATTGTTGTTTTGATTTGAATTTGAAGAAGAAGAAAAGCATTGTTTGGCAGTACAAATGTACTCAAACCCGGAACACTCATAAGCCCGGTTTAAAACCTTGACCAAAGGGCAGGCATACTTATGCAACATGACTTATTATTGCTTTCATAATTGTGATTTCATAGTTGTGAAATATGTGTCATATCAGGCTCGGATGAAGGCTACAAAATATTGGGGCAGGCAAATTTTCATAAGAAATCATCCCGCAACCCGATTTGGTTTTTTATTTCTCATTTAACCACTTAACTTCGGATTTAGACGAAATGAAATAGGAGAAAATTAGGAGAAGCATAAAGCAATATAGTCAAATTGGGCTATAGACAGGAACTGTCTGTGTATACTATCACTTCCGACTTAAATGAATCTGTACAGAACACCCTAAATTTTAAAATAGCATAAAAAAAGAAACCCCAGCATTTGCATTTGCCCTGAGCCCATTCATTCTTTCAACGGAAAATGTGTACATCCACGACATTGCACATGCGTAGCATTAGCTGGCATTGCATGCGGTCGCGTCGAGCGTATTTGTGAACCCATTCTACTTTTCCGTTCCGAAATCCGGCGCTTTATGAATGACTGAGCACTTTTTTTTACCCAGGCAGGGAAGAATTTTGTGAATGAATGAATGGGAAAGGCCGAGGCAAAGCACCCGCACCCCACAGCCACGCTTTCAACTACAGGAGTAGTAAAATATTTTATGGTGTAAAATTCTACAGGGATTTGACACGTATACCCGAGCATGGTAAATTGTAAAAATTAAGTTGACCCATTTAACGCTGCCAATGCCATCCCCGTTGTAATAAAACTAAAACTAGCCAAATATTACCCAAATGAAAGTTTAACATCGATGCTAATAAACAATACAATGCCATGAGGTGACAGGGACAGCTAAGCAGCTGCCTATGAAAATCACACTCACCTACTGGCCCATTGTTGACCCATTTTATTGATTAAATTCAAACAAGGAAATAAAGTATATTAAACATCGCACATTAAATTAGCACGAGTACACATGCAATACAAACATAAACATAAAATACTACCGCCCATTGCAGTCGAATTTGTAAAAATTCTTGCATAGTCATAATAAATTAATGAATTTTTAATTCTATATGAACTGAGATAATCCAATTGTTAAACCTAAACAAATCAGAAGACCGTGAAATCCAATATATTTTAAACTCCACCAGGCCCGAACTTAAATAAAATTCAACAAGAAAGAGCTACTGTATGCCACTTGCATTGACCAAAACAGTTAAATCCAAAAAAAATCAACCCTTACACAACACTACGGTCGCAAAATCCTTTGCCTTTACGTTACATAATCTGGAAAAGAGACATACCGGTAAACGTGATGACTGGCCAACCCCAATCCCTTCCTGGGGTGGAGGGAGTGAAGGGCCGGAAGCGGAAGTAATGATAGCCCCTGCTCTTCTGGCAGCATCCCTTCGAATATTAATGGGATCACTCGTGTAGGAATTACTTCGACTCCGAACACGTGGCTCTCCTGAAATAACTGCGTCTGGCCCAGAGCTATTCCCTATTGGAACCACCATCGTAGTATTGGATGACCAAGACATGTCACTTTCGCTTGTCAAAGCCGCGTAACTCCCACCACGTCCAGATCGCCGCAAGGGTGAAATAATATTTTCCCAACGAGACCGAATTCGAAATCCCATTTTGAAATCCCAGAGTCACGTCACAAAATAAAACACGTTACGTACGCACGCACTTTACACACTCCAGAGTCAACAGCACCCGAAAAATAAAGGAAATGAGTCCCTACCCGCAAACTACCGGATTATATATAAATCTATAATTGTAATTATTGCTTTGACTTAAATTGCAATATGAGGTCTCAATTTGAGCTGTAGTAGTAGTGTTGGGATACTAGACAGACTGGACATGTTCGCGGAATCACAACCAAGGAACAACTGACACATTGGACGAGTGCGTGTGTGGGGGTGGATGTGTTTGACTGACGAGTTGAGTTATTTGGTCGTCGTTTTGCCGGTTGGGACACGACACGATGGGCAGCAGAAGTTGAGGCATACATATGGGATCACAATCCCCACTTACAATACCATCCACACCACCGGTATTAGAAATGACACGAGGAACAATCTTCCGGGGATTTGCTGGAAGAATTCCATCCATTCATTGTTCGACTCAACCCCTTTCGTAGTCACAGCCCACTAGGATGAGAAATCCGTGCATTTTTAGTTCAGAAGCGTCGTCAACCACGGACGTAGGAGTGTACAGCTTGATGCTTTTTTGTGCAACGCGGCTTGACAATGGAATGGGATTTGTATTTATACTAATGTATTCCCACACGGACCAACACGATGCACTCAAAATCCCAAAAAATAGATTTTGAAGTGATTATGGAATTAAATTAATCCAACACGTTCGAGTCTGTCGTCATTTGCATTTGCACACTTTATCAGAGCAGAAGCTTCCCCGACCGAACGGATGATGAATTTCCGTCCTTAATTAATGTAATGTTAATGTTAACTTTAAACTTGGGTCTATCTTTGAACACAATACAATGGAGAGTCAAGAAATCAAGTCCACCGATTTTAATAAACCCTGGTACACTTGCAAAGGTTGAAGGCAACTCTTGCACAGATAATTCCGCGTCCCAGTGAATCACAATGGCAGGCAACCCTTCCGACCGGAGGCACAATTGAAGGAAGGGAGATTAAATCCAAGCAAAAACGTTTTGACTCCATTTACATGGCAAGACTACCCCGTGCCCGTACACACAAATATCAGCCATTGTTGTCCAACACTCATGTAAACAATCCAAAGAGCAAACTGGAACTGAGACTCCGACTATGTAATGTACGTGACTAAACTTGACAACTGGAAGTTTAAGTTCCGCCGTTGGCTATGAGATGAGGGAATGAACGTCCCTCTAATCAAAGGATCCCATTCAACCTTATTTTTACAACAGGGAGAAGGAGTCAGTCAGGGCTCAGGGATGAATTGCCGGGATTTTAAAGAAGGATCTTTTCCCCCCAAGACCGAGGCCCTTAGAAAATGTTGTTGAACCCAACTCTGTTGAGTTTGTGTGTGGTGTATTATGGATTTAAGGGTAAATTTCATACACACACACAGCTCAGCGCCAGGACCGATCGGCGCCGGGTCTCTGACTCTGGTATTTTTGTGTCATTAGAAAAATCACCTGCAATTAAAGTCTTGGATGGTAATTGGTGATGCGATGAGGATGACTGGACGGGCCGAGGCAGTGCAGCAGAGATGGGATTTCATCTTCATCATGTAGACTAAATATGGATTTGTACACTCGCATTGCGTTGCATTATGTACAACAGGCGGCAGCGTAACATTGAATAGAGGGATGTGCCAGTAATGTGAATAGATTAGACAGGCTTTTGAAGTAACAGTCAGATGAATGATTTGTAATCCGAAAGGTGACGAAGAAATGGAGAGGTATGCCCTTGGTATCGGAAAATGGGCGCCGAGGACTTGTTGAAATGGGATTATCCCATTTTTGCGACACTCGGCAAGAATTTACAAGTCATTCTACTCAGAATTACAATTTGACGGGATTCGGTAGCGTTAATGATTTAATAAATTTAATAAATATGACAAATACATACGTGCAGATACTTAATTTTCAATCATGTACATTCGTTCGAGACTTGCAAGTTAAAAGCGTAAACAATGCAAGTGTTGCAAAAATAAAACTTCACCAATGCCAAACTATTTTAGGTTTTTTTGTGTAGATCAAATTTGAAATTCCTTGCACTCCCAAAGTCAAATTGAAATTGATAAATCTATTAAGTTACATAAGTATTCTTACATAAGCTACTTTAATCGAATGAGATTAAATACTTTCGAATGTAACTTCTTAATCTCTGAGCCAACAAATGGTCAAATACAATGGTACAACACCAAATTCTCTTTGTTTTGCTTATTTTTGCATATGGCTTATGGTACCATTCGTTAAATTATTTAATTCACATAATAAATTCATACTGCGTTAAGTTATGGCGAATATGTTCGGAACTTGATAATCACCTAGTGCTATTATTGTATTTTGTTATCCTATTGCGTACCCAAGAAAATAAAAGTATTTGTTTTCATTTTAGACGCAAATCATCTTCTGATTAACAAAGGTTCAAACCACAGTTGTACTACAGTCAACCTGCAACCAGATTTCATAGAGCTACGCAGATACAGACCGATAACCACTGCCGTCGACTTGCAGTGAATGGCCTATTTCAAGGTTTCACATTGAAGAAATCAATTTGGGGTTAATAATGCATACGGAATTTGACGAGATACAGAGCAATGCCCGCGACGGCGTCACCACTCAATTAAATGGATTGACCCGCCACTTGTCGTCCTACATGGCATGACATGCCCATTCCCATTTACTATACCACATTTTGGATTTGACAGATTGTCTTTCACCAAAAACTTTTCCTTCCATCTACTTTCATCGCCAACCCAATTTTCTGGCAAATTCACCGGAGTCTCTTCCGCTCTTTAACCCACTCTTCAATTTGATTAAATCGTCGGATGCCGACTTGACTGGAAATGATTTCCGCCCTTCAGAATATTGACGTCATTCTCAGATGTGATTTTCGACTTGAAACGAAGAATTGAATAACATACAAACCCTGTACTTAATTTTGATTTAAATTACACGTGTCTCCTTTTCCAGAAAATATAGTAATTTCCTGGAATGTAAATATTATTGGAATCTAATTGAGATGTTTGACTAAATTTGCGTGTGTGCCAAGCAAACAAATCGACGTAAAATGATTCGACGTACTAAATTCAAATTGGAGCCATTGAATTGAATAGAACAAAATTTGAACGCACGCACAGCCAGCCCAGCCCGGGCTCCAAAAGGTAATAACTTCAATTATTAAATTCAATAAAAAAGTACGTAGCCAGCAAAACCCTTTAATACCAAATAATATTTGCCTCTTTTTTTGCCTAGTATGCCATGCGTGAACGAATGCTGTCGTATAACACAAAAACAAAACCAAATCATTCCAGTTCAAAAAAAACTTTGAAAGTTCATTCCGTGTCATTATCCAATGCCAAATCTTCCTCGGATGACAAATCAAATTTTGAATTAAACCCCGTGATGTGAACAGTGCATTATCCTGCCGCACCGGAACGTCAAAATGTTTCTGTCATGTAATTACGCATACCAGAAGCGGTATTTGAACGATAAACTCATGAATCAGAATCAAGTGCAGTGCGAACGAATGAATATGAATACTATGCACCCCTGACATTAGCATTAGAATTTTACCGTATCATAGTAAATACCTTACCTGGTGAGCTTTTTGAAAGAGGTGATAGATTGAATCCTCCCTCCTTTATTTCCTTATAACTCATTTCTAAAGGATTTAAAGTCCCAGCACTTCAGTCAACAAAGGAGGGATGGGTTTTGTATGGGATTCCATGGAATCCCTTAATTCCTGATTTCAGCCAAGCACGTACATTTCTCTTGGCACCAATCGGATTTTGATTCTCGCTTCCCACAAAATAGAATGGCATTCAAGTGTTTGAAATGTCATTCAAAATTTCCACTTTGGTTCAGATTAAATTTCATGGCGGACGTACGTAAGTACGTATGCATGCAAATGCTTTGCATTACATAATAGGATATCACGCCAGCCGAGCCAAGCCATTGGTTGTTTACATTGTTCACAAATGCAAACCCCTTCGTATCCCACTTAGCAATAATTAATGAATCATTTTAATTACCTCAAGCAGTTGAATGTTGATGTTGAGGAGCTGCTCTCCATTTATGTCTCTTTGCATGAAAACATCTGCAAAATCCCATAAATTCGTTGCCGCCATCCACTCCGCCACTGTCCTTGAGGTCCAGTCTTTCACACGCTAAAATTAATTAATGAATATACATGTTAATGGAGACGGACAGGCAGGTGGATGTTAGATCCACCCCTCATTAAAACGGAAATAGAAACAGCATGACAGATGTATGATATTATAGCTTTATTAATACACGATGTGCGTATTTGCGAGTCCACTCGGAAATGAACTCGCATGTTATTTGTCGGCCCAAGTGTGGGGGGTGGATGGACATGTCAATACGGTGTTTGAGAAATTAGGTCATTTGTGGCCATTAATATTTAAATATCGTAACATCTACTGGACCGGTTTTTGTTTCCCCCGGCCACGTCTGGGCCAAGACTACCCGCACCGGTTAATTGTGTCAAGGGCAAAACGTCGCGTATTGATTTGCACTATTATTAAATGAGCCCACAAGGATTTTGGACATAACTGAATGAAATTCAGCTATTATTAAATACGTAAATACGTACGATATTCCGGGAAGAGGTAAATGTTGCAGCCGTGGAATAGAAGCTACAGGATTCAACAGATGAAATGTCTGGAACGCGGAATTCATTTTCATCTTGAGGATCTGAGGAGTTCCCACGATTGACACGTCGCCCATGATTTGAATTCGGGCTCCCCGCTGATGATGGGATAAAATTGGAAACGAGTTGGTAGATTGAGAGACAATCCACGTGGAAACATTTTTGACAATCTGTTGATTAAAATCATTTTGACTCCTTTACTTAAAAAGAAAAGTTTACATGATAAAGTGAGAATACGGTTGATGTGTAGTATTGAATTATATTTATTACCTTCACATTTCTGACCAACCATTCCACTTCCCCATATGAAATCATTACCTGAAAATTAATAATAATCCATGCAATTAAATTAGATTAATGCGATTAATACAAATCCAAACATTATAGTTCTTACAATAGTGGCAAATAATCGGAGTTGAGAAGTACGTGTCGGTCAATTGGTGAGGTTTTAATTCATCCACGGATGACATGGTTCTCTCCCGCACCGAACTCAGGAAATATTTGCAGGTTGAATGAGACTCCGTTGTCGTCGTAGAGGGTGAGCCTATATAGCCGGAGTCATCCCCACTGCGACCTCGTTTCATCAAATCTGAAAAATACATCAAATCAAAGATCAAATCCGCCATTCAGCAAAGCATTTATTTGGTCACGTCTCCCCTACATACGTACGCACGAGCGTACATATCTACACACAACACATTACATGAATTATTTTGCCCATAATCCCCGGCTCAGGGCTACTTCGTTGAGTTTTGAAGCGCAAACTCCATCAAAGCCACAACCAACTCACCTTCACAACATATTTTGCAAATTATTCCCCTTTGTATATTGTAATTGGAAATCTGACTTTGACTTTGTCGTCTAAAAACTCGTCCCCTGGATTTGTATTGACTGTGAGGGGTAAAATTTGCAAATTACAATCACATTCACATTGGAGTAAGAAAAACTCATGGAACGTGGCGGGAGGACGGCAAAAGTGAACTGACGAGAACTCATGGCCTTCTCCCCGTGCAAAATGGCAAAAGTATTTTATTCCTCGCGTCGGCTTATACCTCACCTAAGCTTTGGTGTGGCCTAAAACTGGCTAGACAGCCCCTTGCCATGCTATGCCATGCAAAAGCTCAGTACAAAAGTGCAATGGATTTGCAGATATTTTAATCAAGGTAAAACTACTTTAGTCAATCATGGGGAGTCGAGCAGATAAGTACAGTACAGTACATAATAGATGATACACATGCGAAAAAAAAGTGTTTCAGTGCCAATGGCGGGCAGGGGCAACGATTCTGGTGTAGTGTCTGGATTTTAATTAAAAATCCAGCATGTGCAAATAACACATGGTTTTTTTGGCAACCACATGATACAACGTGGTAAATGCAATTTACTGTAATGTAATGTAAACTGTGACTGTAATGTGTGCACTGTGCTTGACTGATAAAAGCCACTGTCATTGACACTAAAAAGAGGGAAAGTATGATGCACTATTAAATTAATATGACGATTTGGACGGACGAGACATGTTTGGAATGAGGAATTGTCTGAATCGTGGCGTATCTCGAGACGGACGCGACGGTCACATTGTCGTCACACACATCACCGCGTGGCGTGGGCCCTTGTTAGCCTTGGCCAATGAAAAATCCCATTTTTTTAAAGGTTGGGGGGGGGGGGGGGTCGGAAACGTATTTAAAAATCTAAATCGTCTGGAAAAATCCTTGGAAATAAGAATTCAAGTTACGTCATGGAATGATATGGTCAGAAGATATTATTGTATGCATCGTGGGTCGTGGCATGGCGTGATGTGGTCTGGATACGTTCGCGCCGTGTACTTGTGTGGCTGCGCCTGATATTTTTTATAAATGATTAACGCGATTATTAGGAAAACTGGCTCAATTTTAATGATGGAAATGTGAGTTGAATTGAATGAGGAGAGGTTTTTGCATTTTTCCATTCAACTTTGACAAAATGCATGGCCTGGCCACGCAACACGTTGTGAGGTGGGCTGACTGAATAAAGTATGAATGGAATCTCCTCAACACGAAAGTTCACACAATGAAATGGGAAGCGAGCAAAATTGCGAGCAATGAACTCTCATTCTCATCATTTCTTTACAAGGAAAAGTGTGCACGCCTTCATCCCACATTTCCAATTTACGTCAAATTCAGGCTAAGTTTTTCGTTGTCATTGATTGGACCTCGACGATTCCGTGTATATATGGTGGGGCGACTTTGCCAATAGTTAGTTTACGAACCTGACCTGACATGACATACATAGAATCTATAGTCTACGTTTACTGGCGTAGATACAGATCTACGGCAATTCCAACGCATGAAGTTTTATTTATTGGGCTTAATAATATAAATTTTATTGAACTAGTTTTGTGGAATCGCTAATCACTGTACGGTGTTTGTATTACTAGATTTTAATCAGACTTTTTAGGATCAATGCATATTGTACAATGAAAATGGTGAAGCAATCCATGCGGTGTCATTGCCTTGAAAGCTGTTCAAACGACAAATACCGGCAAGTCTGCCTCTTCGTTTCTATTTATAGAAGTGTTTTTCCCGTCATCATTTCCCTAATGCGGGTGTAATGGAATGGAATGCTGGGGGCCAGCCATGCAGTCAAGACAACAGTAGTGACATGGCAAGACAGGTTGATGATGCTACGTGGGTCTGATGCGATGCGGTATACAAATTTCAAATTGCATGTTAATGGTTAATATGCAAATAACTACATGGATGGCAAAGTGGTAGGAGTCCGCACACTGTCAACACTTAATCGCTTGGAATGACTCAGGACAAAATAATGAAAAATATTCCTACCCAACTTGCGGGATGTTGAATTCCTAGTCCAAAACGCGTACTTTGTATATCTAATTTACTGCAAAAAAGGGATACAAGTGCAACTCAGGTGTTATAAGAAATACATTCAATAAATCAAAAATATTTAATGGAGTATAAGTAAAGCTCAAATGTCAAGTCAACAGAACTCATAGCCTGACCGACCGACCACCAACTTACAGTACATTGCAAAAAGCCATCACAAACCAACCGCAAATCATTTCAGCTTTATATTCAGGTTCCGGAGATAAATCCTTTTTTCTACTCTTACTATCCTATGTAATGTAATTTAAAACCTCCCTGCTATTCCCTGATCAGTCAGCAATCAATAGTAATTACCAAAACTTCAAAGTCCAACCCAGATTGGTGCTGGCTACCATCATCGAACCTGACTCTCCATCCTCGAATAGCATGCACGACGGTACAACCAAGTGAGCAAAGTAAACTTTGATAATCGAATAAAACATTTCAACGTGCAATTTGCTTGTACATTTGTTCGACCGATGGACTACTCCAACGTAAACATGTCAAAACCAATCAACGACCAAATTCCTTACATTGGTTTGAATTTATATTGGAAATTTGGACATCAAAACACGAGTTTTAAGTTTTGTTAACGCTTTGCCAAATCCTAAACTGACCTTGTATACTATTTCAGTGGAATATTACCAATTTGCAATTAGGGTAGGCGGAAGTTTACTTGCAGAATTAATTGAATTGCTTATCCGTGCGTGGCGTGTGGCGTCTAGTCGCAGCGTGCATAACGCGTGACTGGAGTGAGGGAACATTCAAAAATCCAATCACAACCCTCATTAAACATGACTAAATCCGTACACTTTTAAATGGGTGCAATTTGCCTAATGGAATAATTATTACTCTGCCACCCATTCATCTATTTGTAATCCGTGCTATTTACATTTACAACATCCCACCCACCTGAGTCAACCATATGGAAAATTCATTCTCGGAAAAGTACAGGTAAAAATAAAATCCAGCAGGTGTGTTAAAAATCCGAAACTCAAATTCCATTGCATTGCATTGGCCGTGGCTGGCAAGCAAGGTCAAGTTTTTAACTAACAAATGAACTAAAAATAGCCCTAATGAGTGCAAAATATGTGTTGTGAATTGAGAATCTCGCAATGCATTTAATTCGATCACTTTCGGTGGTGGGGGGTTTCCATTCTCAACACGTAGGCCGCCGCGGCTGGCGGCTGGTTTGATTATATTATATGCCGCTTTTCTGTCCTCAATACCACAACATAACACCCGCACCGGCCGGCATTGTGTCGTGTGCCGATTTACATGCAAATGTGTGTAGATATACTAAAGTAGTGCAAAATTATACATACACATGAGGACTGGCGCTTACTAAAAACTTGGGGACTGCCCCAACACAGAATGGAATCTAACGCACTACGATTCTCTGTGAGCTACGACGCAAAAACAAATCAATTAAACAGGAGATAAAAAATACTACGTGGTCTGCTAGTACAAAAAACAATGATTGCGTTCCAAGGCCAATCCAATTGTCATACAGTTTGCTATTCAGGTGGGTTAGGTCGGGGATTCGGTCGCTGAATTTTTTTTGCTTCTACGCTTGTACGACGGGCGATAATGGCGAATCTGTATTTGCCCTATTTGCTTAGCTTTCCATTCACCCAGGATACCAATCACATAAAACACACAATGCAAAAAACACAAAGGTGAAAGTCAGCTTTTACGGGGAAATTCAATTGGCGGGCAATGACTGTGAACTCTGACAGTACAAATTCGTACATGGTCAATATCCCTTTGTTTCGTATTAAATTATGTGTGCAGAGCTTAGCCCAAGCATTGATAGAAGAAATGGAGCCGCCATGCCGCCATATACGCCAGGGAAAGCAAATATTTTACAACCACAAAAGTACACTCGTATGGAAGCGAAGTAAGATGACGTCGAAAGCTATAGAAGCCATAAAAATAGGAAAAGCAGCAATCGGTTGTGACCCTGGGCGCCTTGAAGGGGAAAGTCCAAAGAGTCCTTGACCATTTTCCAACAATTTTCCCTGCCAAATGTAGCCAGATGTTCGCAATAAGATTGTCAGAGTGTAATTGACTCGTAAAAAACACTCCAGTCTAAACTAATGTCTTTCCAAACCTTCGTTTGCCACTTTGGATTCAATGGACGACGGCCTACTCTATATTTAAATTGCATTCTCAAGAGATGCATGCCAAATTGCCGGTTTCACTCATTCCATTCCATTGCATATCAAGCTTAGAACGCGTCATAAAAACGGATTGTATATCCGGAGTCTGTAAAACTGCAGAAAAGCAATAAAATATTGATTCTTAGCATTTCTGGCAGGAGATTGCCGTGCAAGGCACGTGTATGTTTATAAAAATCCTGCATCCTACACACGTTTGATACTACAAATTACATAATGTTTTCCTGCCCCACTTTAGAATTCAGATCAAGTCATTTTAATTAATGTTTTCATTTCCGAGTTTCCTCCGACGTAATACAGCAGCTCCCGTTTTTAAAGACGGGGGAAAATACTAATTCATTTTGTTTGTAGAACAAAAAATACACACATAATTAGGAACAGTAGGTCGTGCAATAATTGATTTTAGTTACCCAACATTTTGCTTATGGTGCTGTGGTGCTGGTGGGCTGGGTGTAAGGACAGTTTAGTACTATCAAATTACTTGCAAGGATAAAAACACGCCTACAAATCCATTACCATATGTGAATTCAATACCTTGAAATGAGAACTATGGAACTTGACACCAGTGGGAACTAAAAAAGTTAATGTATTACTACTTGCGGCAAGAAGGGTGGGCTGGGAGGAGCGGATAATTTTTGCAAAGTCTGCATTCATCTTTCTGGAGTGTCCAAAGCGCATTTGGGCATTTAAGGATCCCACAGCCTGACTATATGCCAAATCATAGCCATAACAGAGTTTTTGTCAAGCCAGGCATTAAGGGCGAGGAAAAACATGTTGCAATTGCAAATAAATAAATTTTTATTGCATTTAGCAAAGTGTGTTGCTTCTCTGCATCTATCCCCGTATGGCATGTCATGATACTACTACCTATTTACGTACACTGTGTGGTTGACTGTAAACTGCCGCATTAAAATCCTAACTTTAATAGATTTGAGCCAGACTTTCTTCAGACACTGTACAAGGAGTAAGTACTTGAGTATGTAAGGGTAGGTATAATATTCAAACACTTCAAGTTTTATGATAATTTTCAAGGTTGGGAAGTTTTCCGCCTTGACATGCCCTCCATAAGCTTTGCCAAACATATTTATGCACCGGCACCTATCGCGAACATCCGTAAATAATGGAATAATTAGGAGTTTAAGTAATCAGTGATGAGGAATCTCTTAATCCTTAGCAAAAATAAGATAATCATAAATATGATACTTAATTCCAGATTCACCGGTGTTGTTGTGTAGACATACTCGCACTTATGCTTTTTATTTGAATGGACTAGGCTTACGTGCTAGGCTATGAAGCTTTACGACAAGCATGTATCATTGCTTTCATTTAAATAAAACATGAGTTGAAGATATACCCGATTTGACTGTCACTGTTCAAAGTTGTATGCTAATTGTGTAAAATTGGTTCGTTCAACACCACTTTGCTGGACTTTTACCACCTATGCTGTATTGGAGGTTTATTAATCGACAAAAGCAAATACAGAGGTGACGGTTAAATATTGGAAACTAAACCTTCCAATTTTAAACTGTCATAGAATTGAGATCCTACGGAATTTTTTCACGAAATTTGGCCTCAACAAAATTTGATTTTCGATAATACATCTTTCATCATATTTAACGTTTAAAGAAACTTGGGTTACACAAACCTAACTTAATTTTGTAATTAAGAACCAAGCAATTTCAGACGCCGATAGGGATTAATTATTCCCAGCATTATATATAAGTCCGAGTTCAGATGCTCCTTTTCCTGTGACTTTAAAAAAAACTAGTAAAATTGGTTTTTAAATTAACCCACCTGAATGTGACTCCTCCATTGGTTCACCTTGTAGTTCGTCCAGGGAATTAAAAATCCTTGCAAAACTAAAATCCCCCGTGTCCGTCACTCAAAACTTTGGACAAACACGTCCATTTAAAATAACTTTCAATCCAAGCGCCCAGGAACGAACACGCAACTCAAATCCAAGTAAGTAACAAACTAACAAGTTAAGTTTTGAATGTTTTATTCCCCAATCTTCTTCATCCAGTGGATACAGTTCAATAAGAGTTCACTTTGATTCGGAAAAGCTCAGAGGTGATGATCTTTTCTCAACTCAATATCTTTTCCTTCCTGACATGCATCAAATTCCAATTCCCTTGCACTACTGGGTTGTATTTGTCTGTTTAATGTGAACAGGGTTTAGCCTTGTGTGTGTTGAGTCGACTCGGTTGCGTTGAAGAAGATAGGAACTGATTTCCATTCCATGCACACATATGCAAAATCCCATTAGAAGTATTTATGAACTCATTCCCAGTGGTGGAGATGATAACGACTCCTTTCCGCTTTGGCACAACTTGGGAAATATATTTTCGTACTTGTTGCACTTTACAGACCCAGCCACTGCTACTGCACCACCTCTCAACCCTGGAAAGAAAGGAAATTATACTATTAAAATAAACTCAAACTTCCTTCATTTTCCCATCAGCACGCTCTGTAAACATTCAAGATCCACTTTTCCTGGCGTCGGGACGGTGGGCAAATCCTTCCCTTTTAAAAAATCAATACAGTGCTCCAGAATCCAAAGATGGCTAGAATTCTAGAATATATTTGAAAGATTTGGAATTTGTTTACAGTAACCTGATCGAATAATTGGACATAAGTTTAAATATTTGAATTTATCAACGGCTTTGAATAGTTTTCTTAGATTTTCAGTGCGCAATGGATCAGAATGCTATTTAAATGGCTTTAAATACATTTGAAAACAACCGAGGTCGTTTTAAAAGTAGGAAAACTTGATGAGTCAATTAAATAGACTAAAAATACTGGATTTCAAAACTGCTCGAAGTATGTACAAATTACTGCTAATGATGGCTGTAGCTAATGTAATAATGTATTCGGATTTCAACAGGGCACCGAACCGAATGAGGCCATTCGAGGTTGCGGGACAACGACCGAATACAACGAACGAAGGTAAATATTTTAACAACGATTTGAATTGGAATTGATTCAAATCCAAGCCAATGCAATGCCTGTAACTTACACTGTACAATTACTGTTTTTACAACTCTTGCCTAGTCAATTCAACGCTCGTACAAAGAGGATTTGGATTGCCGATTACACAAACACGGACACGGGTATATTTCGCCTTTCAAAATCTGCCAGTCCGTATTTTCTAATTAACTCCGTCCACATTCAACTGATTCCTGAGTTACAATGTAAACTGACGGCAACATGGATCCAACCATGGCAAAATACTCACAGGAGCCCCTTCAAAAGTAAAGCCTTTCACCCTGCAACTACAACTCGAACTTCCCGACTGACACTGCCGCAGAAAATTGTTCGCGAATAAATAGTTTCTGCCATGCTACTAGGAAGCCAGGGCCTGCCTACCTGTACGTACATGTGCTTCACAGATGCCGAGCAGCTCTACTCATTGCATTAACAATTCCCCCGAAAAGAGCGGCCGGAGCTTTCACGGCGACAGGGACCGTAAGAGTCCTTAATAAAATTGGCGAGACAAACAAAAATAAAACAATAAAAATCCACATGAAAAGCATAACAGTTAAAGCTCCGTAACTCATAAAATCCGCTTAGGTTGCCTTTCTCCAAATTTAAGAACGACGACAAAGAGGAATGTGAGAAAACCGAAAACAATAACCCTTACTGTTCCCTTTCTGCGAATTGAGAATTGCGAAAATCGCGAATCCTAGCCTCTGAGTCACAGCACAGTCCCAATGCCCAATTCCAGCCGGATGCTCGATCCTTATTCATTAAAAAAGTGAATGTGATGACATTTCTGTGCATGGTACACCGATGTGGATGTTTTTCTCTTTTACCACACATGAAAGTACCCGGTTTTAGGTGCTTGACCCCAATAAACAAAACACACACATAAAATCCGTCCAACCAAAACTTCTCCCCGTCTCATCGCAGACTGCGCGAGGGATGTTTCGTAGGCGACAGCCAAGCAATTACTCAGCATCTCGCGGTCCATGTGAAAGGAAATTATGCATTATGGAGATCAGCCGGATGGAATTTCGAATAAAACGTTTTAATGGCCGGAGACGAGCGAACCAGACAGAAAGTCGTGTTGTTATTGTTGTTTTTTTGGTTCCCTCCTGTCTGGGGTCTGTCTGGCGAATTAACGACACAGAATTTACCGTTGGGTGAGAGCCAGTACTGGACTTAATGTGAAGTAATGAGAAAATTCTATCAAATCTTAACAATATAAATCCTTGATATTGAGATTTTTGATAGAAATGCCCTTGAGTTTCAAATTGAGATTGCTAAACAAAAAAGTTCGCATAAAATTACATCTATTCCAAGTCCTAGTTAGAAATCAGTAAAACTAACATCAAGTTGTAGGGTACTTCCAAGATCGGCCTCGACCTTGTTTGCAATCTGAGAAAGGCAGTAAACAAATTTTCTCCAAAAGTTTATTTTTCGTTTTCTCCTCTCAAAGGAGTAATCTATCCGTGGCATCTTGAGTGCCTCTCCATAGCTTTTTCTTTTGAAGTTTTCATATTCACTTCAAAGGCAACGACAACACTTTTACCAAGGCCTTACATACAGTCTAACCTTCAAAAATGTCCACTTATCAAAAAGGGCAACACTCGCAAATCGTAATTTATTCAAGTCGAAATTTCACCATTTCGACGACTTGATGTTGTGTAATCGTAGACGTGTCAATATAACATACAAAATTCGTGGAAATTGGTAGAATATGTAGAGCTCGATTTTTATTGTCTACCGAAGGACACCCACGGAAAATTTAGAGAATTCAATTCATGTTTAAAATTTTCCTCCCACTTCTACTTCATACGCTACTAACTTCTATTGATTTTCTCTCCAATACATTCCAAGTGTCAAATGCCTCAGTCAAAATTACAATTAGACACGCACATTGCGCACTCTTTATTAATTACCTCGGGTTTTGTTGAGTAACCTTCCAGTATATTTGTATGACGCAAGAACACGCAAATGCATGGAATGCTCGAAAATGAAAGTACACTACAACTTGACACGACCACTCAGAAATTGTTATTGTCCTTGACGCTCTCCAGGAAAAAGTGAACCTTCAAAAGTTCGAATGGAAACGGAAATCTGATCCCGGAAAGATAACAATCTGTTTTGGATTTAAATATTTATGCGATTGTCAACAATCCTGGTCAACTTTATGCTTACGCCACCCGTGTGGATTTCCACACTTTGTTGTTCAACGAAGGAGAGCCCAATCTCGACTACATTGAACCCCCTGGAATTCCTCTACCTCCTTTTGGTTTCTGTCCAAATAATCTCGGGGTTGGTGGTAAAAAATACAAACTGATATCGGGGTCGAGAACTGCGCGACGTATTTTGCACACAGACTCCCGCCTCAGTAACACCGTTCCGATATTTTACACACCGTGAGCCCATGCCATGGATGTGTGCGAAAACGTGGATGCAAATAGCAGGCCGGGGATAAGAGGACAATGTAATTTGTGGTTGGATGGCAATTTGGCTAAAGGAATGAAGTTGGATTTTTATAGGACTTGGATCCTGATAAACACTACAACATACCACAACATTTTTTATTTTTACCAACCCGTTCCGTTTTATCGTAGTATTTTTGTTTGGCATGACACGGCATGGGTACATCCGCACTGACACTACACGAGCATTTGTTTTCATGTCTTGCTCCAATTGAATTTGACTGCCAAAAAGTGTAAAAAAATTACAAGGTTTGACACCTACGACGAACGGAACTTGTGTGCAAGGCATTTCCAGATTTACAAGTGGTTATTTTTAAGGCGTCCGGTTTCTCCTTCGTCTAACCGAGCCTGGATTTTATCTGCACACGTACGTACACATGACAAAGCCTAGCCATGTCCTCGAAGCATGAACATTCGCGAATTTTTATTAGATTAAAGACAATAGCATAAGTTAATGGGTTTGGGTGGTTGGTTGCATTTGAGCTGCAAGATGCAATGCAATTGTAAATATTGTCATTTTTAAGTTTGTTTTGTGGTTACACAACCGAAATGATGATTAAGTGGAGGCGAGTCCAAGGGGAATCGCATGATAGAATGCGAAGCGCACGAACCCTCGTTAAATTTTGCAGTGCATAAAGGAAGTCTAATTTATTTTCTACGCTAGATAGAATCTTCCACCAACTAAAATGATACGGGCATTTCCTTTGGAGGTGCGGGTAATGAGTGAGTGCTTGCAAGTTTAATCTACGAAAGATTAATTATGGTTTTGTGTTTACAACTAGAACTAACATGCACACCACACGGTGGGTTTGAATGTTAATCATCACAGCAAAGCAATTGTCGAAGAAATCGAATGAGGATTCTCCTTCCCAACATGTGATATATCTTACAATTTGGATTGCGAATGCACTTTGGATTCGATGATATTTTTGTGGGATACTAGACCATGATTGCCATTGTTCTGCATGTACTGTACAGCTAGTTAAATTGCTTTAGTTGTTTTTCTGCTCAAGTCAATTCAGCAAACGGAACAAAGTGATTTATTTATTTTGAGGGCTTTTTATTCAAAGGATGGGTTTGCAAATGAGCAAAGAAATGAGTCGCAGACAGAATGTAGGAGTACTTTTGTATCAGAAAACCAGTTAGATATTACTGTTTTAGTAATATTTCCTTTAAATTTTGAGATTCGTATTTTGTTGAAGAAACATTTCAAACAAACCACTTTAGCGCTGCTGATTTACACTTCAAACGTACAATATGTTAACCTCAATTCCATTATACTTATAATATTTGTGCAATTCTAACATAACATACTTGTATAGTTGTGTGGACGTGTTAGTCTGCTAATTAGTATGCCATTTTTTCAAATAAACCTTAACCAATAGCCTCTCATCTAGCTTATACTCTTCATATTAGAACACTCATTACACAACAATAGCGTTGGTTTAACGTTTTCCTCAATTAAACAGATGCAATGACCCAAAGCGTGAGAGTCAACTACCCCTTGGGTTTTTGCGAGTATAAAAAGTAACATAAATAAAAACGCGATTTAGTACTAAAACCAGGAGAGAATTGAGAATAATGGGTAGAAACTTTTAGAAACTTGTAGGCTTGGCTGTTTCGTTGTACGTATGTACAAGTAAATTTTAAGGAAAATACAAGATACGTTGATGGTTAATTATAAGCAATGGAACTGATTCTCACCAATTTATTTCCGTGAGAAGTTCTATCGGACAGTGGACACAGAAAATCCTCTCACGTTGCGTTGCGCTGCTGGTTGACTGGTGATTACTGAAATTATACTGGTTGCATAAATTCTGGCTATCCGTTCAAAAATATTTTGAGACCATAAGACTCGTAGTAGTTATTGGCGAACATTTCACTTCGCCGTGAGAATGGTTTGGAGTTATTTACGGTAGTTTTGTACTCAGTGCGAAACTCACAAATAACAATTAAAACTGGTCTTTAAGAGTTACTGTTGCTAATCCCTTGAATATGAATATGAATTGTTCTGTGGTATTGTTTTGTAAAACTGTTTCTAGAAGTCCTGTATGATTAATCAGTTTGAATCCACTATGGCTGCAGGCACATTTAAAATAAATATTTGTATATGAATATATTAAAACCAATTGTAAGAATATCGACCGGTGAGTAAGTATGTAATACTGTAGATCAATTGACATTTGTGACCAGAAGAGGAAGGAGTGTGTAATCCGTTTTAACAACAGTTGATGTCCGTCTCATTTCTTTTTGATAATAATTATCTGCTCTTTCAAACGAAGAACACACATCTAATCCACCGTAGACTGTGTACACACTTCAAGACGCTTTACAATCTCATACACATTTCCTCTGTACATTTTATTTCTGTCAACTACCTCACCGGCGCTATCTAGTTTTTATTTTGAATGCAAAATCCACCCACAATTTCGTGTCACTCCCGTGCAAATTTGTAAAAATTTCATCTAGAACTTAACTGCACATCATTTCGTTCAGTAATTCCGTATTTATATAGTTTCGTTTATGCGATTAGCACAATACAACGCAAGACTATTCAATTTAAATAAATGTTAATGTTATACTTACTTAAACCTTCGCTTACTACCAGAGGCACAGCACGTACATAATATTTGTAATGTTGATTTTGTGTGGGTGAGCGGGATTTGTTGTTCCCCTTTTTTTGTGTTGTGGAATAAGACACTCATTTCAATTTACTACTACAGCATTTTGAAGTGGAAGTGGAGGGAAGAACGAAGAAGCAAAGTAATAATATGAATGGGGTATTCTATTGGCTGGCTATGCACTCCTTGGTTGTGGCTGGCATTGACATTGTGGGTTTTGGGTGAAGGAAGGCAAGATCCGAGCCAAAGCTAGGAACAACTTTTTTTCTATGGAGCCACAACATCGTGGATTTGGTACACGAGGAGCCTTCCAGTGAATACTGGAGGAACGAAACTCAGGGGTGTATCATTTTTACACTTCATCACTAAATGCAGCCCCGTCTAATGTGTTGGCATAAACCTATATTTATAGACTTCTAGATCCAATTGAACTCACAAAATTAGCAGAATCAGCACAGTGTTTTACATTGACGTTCCCAATATCCATCGCGTTCTATCTACTATGTACTGATTAGTAAGTAAGACAAAAATTCTTCTTAAAAATGCAGAAGGATGAAAGAAATCTAAGTCAAGTTGTTTACTTGCTGGTAGGCAGGCGGCAGCCCCCAACACATTAACAACAATATTAATCCGCCAATTCTGCCAACGCTCGCTATATAATTTACACTCCCGTCATTTATTACAATTGAAAATACTACAACTGAATGAATCACTTCTCGTTTGTCTGGCTAACTAAGCTATGCAAGTGTCAAGTTACAATAGCAAGTATTAACAAAGTTTCCAAGCACAAGCAGGGCTGTATCATCCAAACCCCTTTGCGAATGACGGAACTGTACTACGACATATCTCTACTATGACAAATTTCTAAAATGTCGATCGGATTTGTCATTAAGGGATTCAGAGCACTTTTACAGTAGTGCGGGGAAAGTTGTAATAACTCTACAACGAAACTCTAAAATTCAAATTCTGACTAGCAGTTTACAACTTTTCCACCAAACCACACGGCAGCACTCCTCTGTATTGTCGGCATTGGTATTGCATTGTTTACTAAGCGCGTTGCGGCTTCTTCGCAGCCGACTTGCGTATACCTGGTAAATATAAATTAAATTAAGCAAAAAGCAATTTAAAGTTAAAAAGCCGCATTGCATAGACTACAGACATGCGCCCCCGCGCCTTCTTTCTAACATGTTTTAGTGGCCTCTCCCTTTCCTTGTGCCAAATGCACATATATCTCTTTAGTGACAACTCGCAGGTCAAAGACTAGATCTAGTTCTAGTTTTGCCTATGCGATGCTCAAATATTTTGTTCAAATTTTAAGACATAAACAAACATCCGACATACATCGTTTCAGTGGGTTCGAAATAGGTAGGGAGCCACACACACGCACGCAAACATTCCAATTTAGTATATTAGTATGATTCCAGAAATTTTGCATACACCTTTTGCCAATGTGGCTACAGCAGCGCCAGGGGCTATATACCTTCCTGTGTGGTTCGCTGCACCCTTCATGGCCATGCGACACGGGTTATGCGTCGCTGAAGCCAGCGCCACTCTGCCTCACCACACGTTGCATTCAGTCAAGTCCAACTGCAACGCAACGCCGACTCAACGTGGTAAATGACATTTAATTTATTTAACTGCCCTCATCCTCCTCTACCACGCTAACTAAACACTATCTACCATGTGTTGATGAAGCTCCAGTTCTCCTTGTGGTGTGTGTGATTTTAATTCCAAGTCAATTGATCCTATCCGGTCACCGGCGGCAGCTGTTTTTCTCTGTGCCTCTTTCCCAAAAGGTGAATACCTGGACATGTGAACCACATTGTGGTGTGTGTGATTTTAATTCCAAGTCAATTGATCCTATCCGGTCACCGGCGGCAGCTGTTTTTCTCTGTGCCTCTTTCCCAAAAGGTGAATACCTGGACATGTGAGCCACCTGCAATGCAAGAAGTAAAAATTTAATTGCTTTTTAATTGCAGTTTGTTTATAGTTGTATGTGGTGTCGCGGCCCAGCTCCTTGCGTTCTGTGTTGATACGTAATTTTGAGCAACAAGAATTAACGACTGTCAAAGAATGGAGGTGCTTGGTCTGGGTGGTACGAGAGTGAAAATTGAGGCGGACTCCGATGCGTCATTTTTTGGCTCAAATTCCTGCCAATTTCTTGGTGGAGGTAAGTGTCAAATGTTTGTAAACTTGTATGGTGTTGGGTTTTTGATTTTGATGTGGGGTTTTTAATATTGATGCCGATCGCCGGTCTGTTTCTATTTCGGTTTGCTGCACCATTGATCTTGAAAGTTAAANTAAGTGTCAAATGTTTGTAAACTTGTATGGTGTTGGGTTTTTGATTTTGATGTGGGGTTTTTAATATTGATGCCGATCGCCGGTCTGTTTCTATTTCGGTTTGCTGCACCATTGATCTTGAAAGTTAAAATAGCCGTTTTATCCCAATTTCCGCAACGCAATTATTTTATTTCATTGTGAGCAGCTCGATTTATGGGCTTCTATTGCTAACTGTAGTGTTCGTAAGCTAGTGCAAGAAAAATAGCTGGCTAGCTTGACAGGTAAGCTAAGGATGTAAACGAGTCCAGAAGCGAGTCTTCTTTTGAAGTTCAGTTAAAAATTCCAAAACATTGACGGGTCTGGCTTATTGAAAGCTGTCGTTATACATAAACAAAACAGTTCTGTTGTTTGAAAATGTTACTTCCTGCTAGGCATGCCAATTTCTTCTTTGCCTAAGGCTAAGCATGCAAGAACAGAAGAAACCTCTCAGTACTGTCGCTACTCGCTACACCAAATTATTGAAATGCATAGTAAGGCCTGAATTGGTAAATATTCCAATACAAGGCTCAACCATCCAGTGGCATTGTCGTTCCATGATCATCCCATCCACCATTCTTTACACATTTCCATATACGTCAAGAGACAATAGTTTATTGTAATCGAGTAGTAATTGATAGACATTTGGTTGGTTCTTGCTGAACTCCTTGCTCACTTCCACTTTTGGATGAGCAAACACTTCATTCTTGCAAATATTAACCCTTTTGGATGAAATAAAATTAGAGTTAATTTAATCAGACTCCACAACCCAAATCCAGTGAATTTGTGCAGTGCTGTCAGGCTTTGGCTAATTGATTCTATCTGGTACCTATTGCCTGCAGTGATAATTTATTTACAGACTGCTTGAAGCAGCAGTGCACGATAAACCTTGAATTTGTGAAGAATTCCTTTCCTTATGACCTTGCTTGACCATTTATTACTGTTGTTCGTTTGTTTCTTGGAATTAATCAATACCCATTTAGAAATCTGTGAAGTTTGCAATACTTAAGTATTAAGTATGCATTGGCAAAACGTAAATATTAATATACTCAGATGTGCACGAAGCCGCACAAATTTATGACATGAGAGGACATTGCATTTAAAACCCATTGTTTATAAAGTGAAGAAAAATAGGAAAATCACGTTTCCGACTTTGACATTTAACAGTTTCCAGAATTTTTTCATTGCTTTACTTGGTCATTACCTTCCTTGGGTTACTTATTCCAGACCACGAACAATTTTTAAATCTTCTGTGCAGGGAGCACATTGGCACTTTAGTTACAAGTGTTAGTCACTTTAGTCTTCCAAATAAACCACAGTCACTGCTTGTTCGGTTCCCCAAAGTTTTTCACAATGGAAGAGTTCTTTGACATAGAAGCTCTACAAGGTATTATCTTGCCAGTGGTCAATGAAGTGTGGATTGTGGGACCTCTTGACTAAATCTATTAAAATAAATTTTCTTTTTGCAGCTGCCGACATGGACTACAAGGATCATCTTGATGACAATTTTTTCCCTTCTGACATTACCGATGTAAGTTTATTACTGTAATTGTTCAGAAAGCAAAATGATTTGATTCTTATAACTCCTGTTAATATTAGTTGGACTTTGAAATTCTTCAAGATCTCACATTACCAAATGAATTCAATATTCTCGAAGGCATATCCCTGCCAGAGGATTGCCATTCTAATTCGAATTCCTTTACATCCGAAATGTTTCTCGATCCGTGTTCATCCTCATCACCATTTTCTGACTCACCACCACTGACTCCACCCAGTGTTACGGATTCCGACGGTGGTTCTGGCTCCAGTCCATCTCCGCATAGTCAAGCGGATGTCAAACTTCGGAGGGAACCAAATAACAACTTACTCCTAGCTCAAATTGGGAAAGGAAACATTCCAATGCCGAAATCATCTCGTGGACGTTCTGCCTCACATGATTCACCAGATGTCCAGGCTTTGAAGCGACACATCCGAATGATTCGTAACAGAGAATCAGCATGCCTTTCTCGAAAAAAGAAGAAGGACCATGTGACTAATTTGGAAACCCGGGTAGCGGAGCTGGAGCGCGAGAACGCTCTTCTAAAGCAGGAAAACTTATTATTAAAATCCCGACTCAGTGGACAACAAATTAATCAGATTCCCGCAAGTTTTACTTCAAAAATGTATGCGAATAATGATGTTAACAAAGCTAAAGGGCACGTACCAAAGACCTCAGCGGTGGTCAAAATAGCTCTTTTGGGGCTTTGCTGCTTCCTCTTTGTTTCCTTAAGCCCTAATCAGTCTGCAACAAATCCCTCTATTCCACACAATTCGAATCAAACTTCCAAAATAATGACGAATTTGGATTTGCCACCAAATGCATTTGTGAATTTGCAACGGGATCATAGCTCAGATGGACAGCCACATCCTAATCTTCTGCGATCTCGACGCTCAGTCGGCCTTTGGGAAACTGACAACAGCATTGAACATGACACGAACGTCAACTCCAACAACAGCCATGCGTATGCCAAAGAAAATATGCAAAACAGCACTGAAAGAATGAATGATACTAAGAAAGATTCCAAAGCAACTTCTCAAAATCCACGTTCATTCCGGAATTTAAACTTTACAAACAGTCCGCCGGAGAACAAATGCCCTACATATTTTAACCAGACAGAGGCCTTAAGGTAACGTGAGACCGTTTTAATTCTTGTATTTCTTGGAACTCAGTAATTAATTACAATATCAAAACTTATTTTAGAGTTCAGAATGACCTCAAAGGAATTTTTGGGCGAAGAATGACAAAGAAAAAGGTTCCTACAAAACCATTGGTATATTCTTTGATTGACTTGGAGATGAGGAACATTGAAAATAAGGTGAGAAAAGGATGTGTTTAGTTACGCAAATAATAGGCGAATGGCCTCTGCGTAAAGTACTTGTCACGCAAATTTATCTTTGACTTGAGGCAGTATGTTTAGCCCCGAGGCGTACGCACACTTAACCTGCAAACAGCCCCCACAGTAAGGGGAGCCAACCACTAAAGGAGCCAATTAGTTCTTTCATGACTACATGTAGTCATGTAGTCTGCATATTTACATTTGCAATTTGCGTACAAGATATGTATGCGGTCTGAGTCTTTGTTTTGCTGGTCTTAGCTTTTTAAGGTACAAGAGTATGCGTAAAGCGTAATCATGGTCAAGTCTTTTTTAATGGTTTTGATACACTTCCTTTGTGTAGAATTTATAAAAAGTTTTCAGTGTTGTAAATAGGTTAACCAATGCATTTGTTTTGCAGGGACTTACTGTTTACAATGAAAATATGCGTCGTTTCTCCAACGTGCTGGACCAACTCCAACAAAGGGAAGATACGTTCTATGTTGTCTCTTTGGCGTTTGACAACCAGCTTCTGCTCTCAGCGAAAGCTCATAATGCAACATCAAGGCCTAAGATGTCTTTTGTTATGCCTTGGAAAAATGGTGAACAATAATATTATTATGTTACATGTTATAAGTTCATATAAATTCTCATATGATTGTTATTGCTTTACTAAACTCGTTTTTGTTTTTGTATATAGATACTTTGGGAGGAAAGGAAGAGATTATGCAAATTGATTGTGAAGTAACTCGTGTGCTTAACTTAAACAACAAGAATGGGAAAAACAGAAGAAAGCATTGATATTTCAGGGAACAATTTTTGGATCATGATTCGTTTACTTATAATTTAAGGCAGGGTTTTTGCTTTTAATCCATAAATGATTATTGTTATTATTTTGCTTTGATTTTCAACGTTCGAAACTATGTCTTCATTTGTGCTGAATATAGCTCAACTAGTCTCAAAATTCAATGTATAATTAGCGATCAGGGTTTGATTTTGGTGTTCGGCTTTAAATGTTTAAGACTATTGAAACGGGATGTTCTTCTGTTGAATTCCGTTCGTATAAGCTACTTACTTTCGAGGGTGTTGTATTATACGTTAATTGTGATATACATGGGGTAGTAACATTTGTATTGGTACAAAATAAGTTATTCCTGAATGGGGAGTGGTATTAAGTCTAGGCCATTGAAACAATTGGGGGGTTTGACTATTTATTGTGAATTATGGATTTAAACTGTTGGACCTTGTGTCCTACTCTAATGTGTGCTTAGCATTGTCCTTGTCATATTTTGTTAAAGTTTCAGAGGGGTAGTACGTAGTAGCTTCGTAGACTGATAGAATTAGAGGAGCGAGTGGGTAGTGGGTGGTATCTTCATTATCACAAATACCAATTCCAGAGTTTGTACATTTTCTTCTACTCAGACTAAATTTTTTATTACCTTCAAGGTTCTGTGTACAACTTTCGAAACAAAACTGAAGCCACTCCTCTACTGGAGAGAATTCAATTCGTACAAAAATTAAGTATTAACTTTTACACCATGACAAGACAAGTATCTTGGTAAAACTGACGTCTTGGTACGTCGAATTCTACTATTAATATTGACTTTCCTATCCTTGTTTGCGAGCGTTAATGAGCCCCATTAATTGTTAACCAATTTGTTAATGAAGATCACTCACACACTCCTCTCTCTTATATCAGGCTTTAGAAAGGGCATTAGCAATAATAAATTTAATTTGTTCTAATCACATTGTATTTCACACTTTAGATACAATGCCACTTTGTAGACTCCTATCAGTTCTGACTTAAGTTGTAACTTTTCATTGTGATATTTGTTTTGCTTCATTCAGGCCCCATGGCTTGATTCCAAATTGTCTTGGGAGTTGGGTTTTATTGGAAGTAATTATATACTGTTTTGCAACAAACGGACAAATATTGAATAAATCATTTGCTTCCTTAAATACTAGTTTATTGAGTTTGATTGTAGTAACAACATCGAATTAAGTTCAGCACGCGTGTGGGTGACATGGACATGGATGTCGAGCTTGATGCGAAATGAAAACAATAATTTTCTCATGATCCCTTTTGTCGAAGTACATTATACACTACTATACAATCAGCAACTCCTCACCCAAATGCCAAAAGAGGAGAAAACCAAATTTTAAAGGTTACTAGACTACATTGGTACTAAACTGTTAGTAAGGGTGTTCAAATAGGTAAATGTACAAAAAGAACAAACTATATTCGGCGAATTTGCTCGCAGCCAGCACAAATGACATGTAGCCGGCCTGAAACTGTACTTACATTTGCGCGAAGAGCAAATCCACCAATTTGTTCACATCTGGTGCTCGCATTACTCTGCTTGTGTTACGTGTTATACGATACCTGAGTGTTTGATCAGAACTGGATTTGATTCGTTCCGGAAAGAATTAACTTACAAAAGACGACGACCACCACATGAATTAAGAAATAGGATCCTCAGCCATAATCACATCCGTTTTAACTCAACATTGAAAATGATTCACAGTCTCTTCATGATCAACACGTCTGGGTCAGTAGTTACTAGTTCTAGCCTTTATATTTCTGCTATGTACTGTCAAATAGTATGGTAGTGTTTTAAACCGGATTTGAGTTTGTCAAATCTCTCCGTCAACAACCGAACTTTGGACTTACAAAGTAGTTGAAGATGATTATTCAATTTGTTGAAAATCGTTGAAATGGAAATAAAATACTGAATTAATTTTCAGGGACGTGATTATGGAGAAACATTGGAAATCAGTAATCTCACGCTCTGTTTGTGATTACTTCTTTGAAGAACAAAAGAAAATTGGTGCGGCCGCGGATATGCCACCTGTTTTGGCTACCCCTCATCATTATTTAATTACAATATTCCGATGTAATTTGTACTTTGTTGCAGTATGTACTACTGAAGGTTAGGCCAATATTAGAATCATGGTGTTAAGTTTGGTAATTAGACATTTTAGATATCACATTATTGCTTTCAGTTACGCCGCTCTTTGTAATTGAATTCCTGCACCGAGTGGGTAAGAATAACAGTCCTTCTCAAAATATCATCTTACTCTCGTCTTAACATTATATAACTACAAAAATCGGTATGGTATTTCAAATTTCGCTCCATGATTTCAATTCTACTAAATTCATATGACAAAAACTTTTGAATGTCTTTATTTTGATCAAATGTGATCTTTATATTTTCAGTGGACACTTTTGATGATTACTTTGGGGAGTGCAATGAGTCAATCATTAAGGAGCATCATGTCATAATTTATGAGGTAATCTGCGGATTTTACTTTACACTTTGTACACGGCTGAACTCTGGCAATTTGCGGAACAATAATATTAATTCTGTGCATAATGTTTTTTTAGTTATTGGATGAGATGCTGGACAACGGATTTCCACTTGCAACAGAGTCAAACATATTGAAGGAACTAATAAAACCGCCAAACATTTTGCGAACCATTGCTAACACTGTGACTGGGAAATCAAAGTAAATTTCAGAATTTCTTACAAATCGTACAAATAGTTGTAGTTGTTAATAATAACGAATACGTATCAGAATTAATTTGAACGATCCAACGATAATTTTCATTTTCTGCAATTATAATTTTTGTGTATAGTGTGAGTTGTACACTTCCTTCCGGTCAGTTGTCAAACATCCCTTGGAGAAGAAGCGGGGTTAAGTACGCGAACAATGAAGCATATTTTGATGTGATTGAGGAAGTGGATGCTATTATCGACAAATCAGGATCCACGGTGTTTGCCGAAATTCAGGGATACGTATGTTACATTACATATGATTTCTCTAAGTGGTACCCTAACAAATCCAAATAACCTAATAACTCAAGTACTTGTTTCTTAGATTGATTGTTGTATCAAGTTGAGTGGGATGCCGGATTTATCCATGACTTTTGTTAATGCCAGATTGTTGGATGATGTGAGCTTTCATCCGTGCATTCGCTTCAAGCGGTGGGAGGTGCGTGGAACTTAACGCTGCTTGAATTAATAATTAATTGACCTAATAGCAAATATTCCTAAAAATTGGCAGAGTGAGAAGTTGCTCTCCTTTATTCCACCGGATGGAAATTTCAGACTAATTTCTTACCACATCGGCTCCCAGAACATTGTAGCAATTCCAATCTACTTAAAACACAACATTTCATTCCGGGATGGGCGTCTTGATATCACAGTTGGCCCGAAACAAACAATGGGAAGACAGGTTAGTTTCAATTTAATTTAATAAATTTACAACACCCAGAAATTGAAGAGAAGTGTAATTGATAAATGATATTGGTCTGATAAAACAGCTTGAAAACGTGTCTATTGAAATTCCAATGCCAAAGTCTGTGCTCAACTGTTCGTTGGTGCCCTCCCAAGGGAAATATTCCTTTGATCCTGTCAGCAAAGTAATGCACTGGGATATTGGGAAGATTGATCCTACCAAACTGCCAAATATTCGTGGAAATGTAAGTTTTACCTTCAAGTTAATTCATTCACAGCTAGATTTTATTTCTCATAAATCTAATTTTAAACCTTACCTGTGCAGATTAGCCTTCAAACGGGTAGCCCTATAATAGAGGCAAATCCAACTGTTAATGTAAGTAACAGTTGCATTTATACTTAGGCCGGCCATATTCCTATACTGAGTTTGCATTTTGTAGGTCAATTTCGTAATTAATCAAATGGCAGTATCCGGAATCAAAGTTAGTCGATTGGATATGTACGGAAGAAAAGTATCGTCCTTTCAAGGGAGTCAAGTACATTACGAAAGCTGGCAAATTCCAAGTTCGTCTTTGAATCTCCTAGGATTGAAGAACGTTTTTCTCACCAAGCCGTTACGCTAATATTTCTTAAATGAGAATCAAGATCGACAAACCAACTAGCAAGTTTTCGCGCCAGTAGATAGTCTAATAAAGAATGTTAATAAAATTTTCTATAATGTGTATCTGCACAACTTCACAGAAATTTTAAATAAAGTATTGGTGATGAGATGATTTCGTATTCAACTTGTGTCTAGTTAATTCTAAAACCGAGGTTTATAAAACAAAGCTAACCCGCTCATTCACAAACGCAATTGCAATTTAAAGGAGCAATCAATCAATTGTATGCATAACGTTGGAAACATCCTTTTTGGAATCTATTTTTTTTTGAATCCGACGTCGGAATGTACAATGTGATAGTGAGGCAAGTCTTCGGTTTTACATAATTCCGCCGAATTATATCCAGAGCACGTCAGGTCCACCAAATCCCTCACAAGAGACATTCCGAAATTTTCCTAGACTTAATATTACTCTCGCCAGGTAGCTGGAAGCTAGGTAAACATTGGATAGATAGCACCTGCATTCGTCCGCATGATGCATAGTGTGGGTATCCGATTACAGGAATCAGTGCCATAGAACCACGTCGACTACCTAACTAACTATGTATCGACTGAATTATGTACTAAATCTGACAAGTATAAATTTCAACTGTACGTGGCACTCAAATAGTGCTTCGCATTCACAATGGGCACATACAACTCTCAACTAAACAAATTCAAACCCTATTCCCTATTCAGCGCAATAACCTCAGACAGCATAAAGTACATCCACCGGCTACACATGTATGTTGGTTGTTATGACGCAAAGATTCTCCGATTGCTTATTCGCGTATGTGTTATTGAACAAAGAAAGAAAGGCACAAATCCCATAATATGACAAAACCTTGTCTCTGCTGCTTACTAAGGGCTTTGTTATGGCGAGGGTTTCACCGGAGGAACAGTTCAAGACTGAAACGAAGGTCACAGAGTCGGATAAGGTCATTGGAAGTAAAGAGAAATCGAATGCGGGATCAGTCAAAGTTGAAGCAAAGGCCGAAAAAAACACACCAGACAAAAATGCTGCAAAGCCCGCAGTTGAGAAAAAGGCCGAAAAACCTGCAGTTGGGAAACAGACTGGAAAACCCATAGTCCAGAAAAATGCCAAAAGTGCCGCAGTTCAGAAGAAAACCGGAAAAGCCACACCTGAGAAAAATACCAAAAAAACCACAGGTGAGAAAGTGGCTGAAAAAACCATAGCTGGAGAAAATTCTGGAAAATCCAAAGTTGAGGAAACAACCGAAAAAACAAAAGTTGAGAAAATGGCCCGTCCATGCTGCTGTCATGATACTACACTCGAATACACTGACTCATATTATAATGTTGATGTTGGTACTGAATTTGATACGTTCTTCCATGGCTATGAAACGGGATATAGCGAGAAGTTATCGGAGAATTTCAGCCACATTGTTGATTTGGATACTTATGAATACCACAAAATTGTGTTTCACTATTTTCTAGGAGAAATTCTGCAAAGCTTCATTTTCAGGTAACTTTGTTTGCGGCAGAGGGCAAGAGCAAATGCAAACTTTGTAAAGATAGACGTGGCTAGTAATTACTTCTTTGTTTTTAAGATTTGCAATACTTTTGCTGGTCATGGTGAACTCCATCTTGATTGGAATTCACACTAATCACGAGTTTGTAGATAAAAACAAGACTGTGTTTGGCTTGTTGGATACCATCATCCTGAGCATTTTTGTATTTGAAATCATGCTGAAGTGGATGTACGATTTTAGGCTATTTTGGGCGGTAAGTTCGGCAATGTAATGGCCAGCAAACAACACTACATTTACGGAAACCCTGGTTTTGACTGACTAATATTTTAGGTGTGGTGGAATGTATTGGATTTTTTTATTGTGTTTCTCATCCTACTGGCAGCTATTATTCCAGTACTTGGGCACAGCCGAGCTGCGTAATGCTTTTTACTTGAATTTATGCATTAGTAAATTTCCTGATTCTATTTTTTAAAATGTGCAGGGTGAGTATAGTCCGGGTCGTACGCGCTTTTCGGAGCTTGCGATCCGTAAGGTAATACGCTACAAATTCTGCAATTGCTCAACACATGTGGTAAAACAAAGTGGACTCCCGACAAATAAATTCACAATTTACATTATTTGTAGTTATTTATCAAGTCTGACTGTTGTCACTCACACAATGGTGAGGTCAATAGTTGATATGCTAAACATCCTTTTTGTTCTCATCATTTTTATGCTGGTAATGGCCATTGCTGGCGTCATTCTCTTCGACATTGAAAACTTGAATTCTGTTCGATTTCTAAGCACATTTGACGCTTGGTTTGTTCTGTTCGTGTGTGTAAGTCAAACCTCATACAACCCACATTGATTCGTATTACGAATTAATTTTTATAAAGCCAAATTGAGTTTTTATTAATCTGTGTAAGGTCACACAAGACGGATGGATAGCCATATTGGACGAATTCCGAGGCAATGATGATGTAAGTTTTATTTCTGCTTACATATTGCTTGAATGTGAATGCATACACCACAACCATCACAGTATTAAAACAATATTCTCCATATTGCATTCCAGGATGAATCCAATGAAACTACTTTCGCCCTTATTGCAATTTACCTTATGATCGCAGGTGAGATTCATCGCGCATTCTATTAAAATTTCAAACGCACTAACTATTTTTAATTATTATTTCCTATCCTGCCTTGCGCTTACAAAATTACATCAGTCTGGGTCGGTAAGCGCAAATATTTCATACTTGTTATAGTTCCTTTTGTCGCTTTAATTGTAATTCTTCCTTGAACTGTGCAATTTAGGGGCATTCGTTTTTGCAAACCTTATTGTGGCTGTAACTTTCATAAAATTATTGAAAACATCTGTATAATTTGCTTAAAATGCGATTTAAAAAATATATATGTATGTATAACCAAGGTCGTAGTCGCAAATCTTGAAATGTCTGTACGAGAACTGCGTGCTGAAAAGGTTGTGACAGACAATCCATTGGTATACCATGTAGGTACAAGCTAACAATTAATTGCAAATCAAAATCCCTACTTAATCTTAAAAAATATAATCCAAAGGGGCACTTCAGCTTAGCCACCATAGAAGTTCTTGCGGTGTATCAAATCTTAGCCAATAGAAATATTCCTCTCCTGGCTCAAAGGCCCATGACAATTCCAACAACACGGCACATGTCCCTTCGGCGCTTGCAAACATACGTGACATGTAAATTTCTGAATCAAAATAATTTAACCTTTCCACAAATTTTGACGCGGCTTTATTAGTGATAGTTGCACTGGAGGAAAACATGCTGGAATATGCTGTCCTTCTTAAGGACTTTGAGAAAGTAATGAGCGTCCTTCT